>JBBPDH010000018.1:1621376-1634385 GCA_037974565.1 Clupeocharax schoutedeni
GTGTTCTGTTTAATCTGGGTCTGTGTATTTAAACCTGTGTCTGTTCTGTTGCTTTCATCCGTCCATCGCTTTAGAGCGCCTGTGAGTCTATGTCCTTTTTGGTTTTGTTTTGGCCCACGTGCCTCTGGTTTTTGTTTGAAAATAAAAGTCAACACTTATCATGGATTCCTGGTCTGGTCGCGACGTTTTTCCAGGTAGCTCCAGGGCACAGCGTAACAGCGTGCCCCGTGACAGCTATATTTTACAGTTGCAACATACCAGACCTTCCAATTTATCGGAAATACAGAAGTGAATCACAGTGTGTTGCATTATGTTTAACAAAATGTCTTTATTTTATTTATTATTTTTGCTAAGTGATGCCTTATTCATCCAAACACCCAAATGATGTCTGTGATTAGTCAATTCACAATACGACATTTAGCAACTGGCTAGAGACTTACTTGTGGTCAGTATTGTGTGATCAGTATTACTGAGAGCGATATTGCAATATTGCAAACTAACCAAACTTTATAGGGACCTACTTTCATTGTTATTATTTATATTTTTCATTTCTTTCTACATGATAATGCCCAGTCTTCATGTTTGATGTCCCTATCTGAGAAATCACTAACCTTCTAAACTTCTCTGCCTTGGTCTTCAACTTTGTTTTCAATGAGACGTAGAGCTTCTCTAAATAGCAGAGACTATTTTCCTTTCCAGGTAAGCTCTTAACTCATCCATTTATAACAAATGATGATTTGTTTGATTGTGTATATTGATTTAACATATTCATATTGTAAAACTGACAATAATTTCATTATGCACTAAATTGTCCCTAAAGCAGCACAATTTTATTTCATCAAAATCATTTGCAGCTTGATTTGATATATCACTCATTAAGAATCTTGCATTGTACTAAACCTAAAGTTAGCAGATGTTATAACATAGTAAGAGGTCATTTTTACGTATTTCTAATCTGAGCATATGTCTGGTCAAGAACAGGTGTTATTTTTTCCCACTAATGAGCTTCAAAAAACGACATGAATGTAGAAACTTCAGGAATGTCTGTCCATATGTCACCTGCTATAAATCAGAGTTGTCTTGTTTCAGTAAGGTGACTGCAAGGGGGCTCACACCTTCATACTTTACATATTAGATATAATTAATAGCAGTTACTGAATATAACTACTGAGTGAAGAAAACCTAAGCAGTACAGTTGTAGGCGCAGGATGTCTGTCACATGGGCAGCGATCTGTGTGAAATAACCTTGTGTGTTTGGGCGCATTAATCTGTGTCAGAGGACTAAACCTTTTGAGCAGATGGAGCAGCGTCAACCATTTTTTTAAACTATTAAAAAGTGAATGACAATCAGAGGTCATAGTTCATGAAAACAGTAGCTCCGCTGGCCTTCTACAGGTACTCAGAGTCACAAGGATCAATTCAAACTACTGAAAATAACCAGTGTGTCCATGCCTCTCCTGAACGACGTGTCCTAACCCCCAACCTCACACCATGCCGCGGATGCCCCCTGAGCTGTGTGACACCAGCAGGTGCTCTTTGTCACGGGACCTGTAGCAAACGCCTACAGGCTCCAGAATAGCTGCCCAAGGGCCCTTTCTTCGTCCTTCAGTGCCCACATCTTATTCCAGGCCGTTCGCCACGGCTCACTGGGGTGGTTGTTGGTCCCTCGAAGTCAAAAGTTCACTGTGGAATGTGCCTCGATGGAATATTCATTTTATGTACCGCAAGAGAGACACTTGAAACTACATTCAACTCTCCTTTGATGTTGCTGAATGACTTTTTAATACAATCCTGCCCCATTTTCTCATCTTAAAAAGTTAGAAACTAAAGACGCATGCACGCACAATGTGAGAAAGCAATCATTCGTATAACACGGTTGACTGTAAACATTTTCTAGATTCTGTTTTTCTGTGAAAAGTTCAGTGTAGAACCTATTGTCTGTGTACTCTAATATACTATCACAATGTCTCAAGAAATCCCATCCATTGATTTGTTTCCGGCAAACTGTTACATCAAGATTTAGCACCACAATCGCTACAGGTTTGTATCAAGACATTTCTACCCTTTATATTAAACTTTAAAGACATTTTAACAAAAGGGACAGACCTGGTCAATGAAAGCAAGATAGTAATATCAATTTTTATTACTGTCTCATTCATTTTTATACTAGGGTTATCTGTTTTGAATCATATTTTCAACGCTAACTTCTAAATGAACAGAAACATCCCCATTTTAGTTTCGGTTGTCACTAAATCACTATATTATGTAAGTGTGTCCTGTTTCACACTGATAATCAACATTACACATTGAAAATAACTGCTTCACTAAGAAGTATCTAAATACTATATGTGTCTAATTCATAAAGAAATTACTTTAAGGACAGAAAAGGATGATAAAGGAGAGCCCATTATAAACACAGTATTAAAATATGGAATAATACAAAATAATGCCTTTTGCATCTTCACATTTGAATGTATAATTGAATATATTCCCCTTAAACATGGAATAATAATGGTTGGACCAAAATAATATAATATAACACAATATAATAATAATAATAACAACAATAACAACAACAACAACAACAACAACAACAACAACAACAACAACAACAACAATAATAATAATAATAATAATAATAATAAAAATAAGTTTTTATTTTGAGTCGTAGTTGACCCACCACCCATTAGGGTCACCACAGACAAAATTATATTCTGCAATGTTTTGTTTTTCTGATATCTGGTTAGTTGAAATGGTCCAAAAAACTGCAATGAGAAATGAAGAAAAAATGATTAAACGCTATTATTTATATTTTTGCACAAATTATTTTTATGCACTACATCTAATTATCTAAATTTGCTGTTTTTGCTGGCAGTCGCTGCTTTAGAAGTACATGTCTACTATAAGTTCAGAAAAGTCATGTAGCATTATAGCATGGCATATCACAAGAACTATTAACATACTGTCATATCGCCCAGCTCTAATATCATCTGACAGTTAAACCAAACATGCATTACCTAAGCCACTGATCCTAATCAGGGTTTCAGGAAACGCTGAAGTCTGTCTCAGTGCTCAGAGGCAGACAGGCAGGGAAACACCCTGCAGCACAAACACACTCACACAGAGTCACACCTTACAGGCAGGACTGTGGGAGCAAACCAGGGGTCTCAGCTGAAACATTTCTGTCCTATTCATTCAAATTTCAAATTTTAATGACATTTTAACAAAAAGAACAGATCTGGACAATGAAGGTGAGATTATAAAGTTTTAAAGGCATGTCTCATTCACTTTTACAATAGATCGAGCTATTATAATTCAACACTTACAATTAAATGACATGCCTGGTTTAGTTTCACTTTAACATGCAAACATTCGGTTGGCAGAAAATAAATCAAAAACCACTGCACCACCACGTCACCAGTCGTCAATTACACACACACACATGTATATTTAATAGAAAGATAGAGAGAGACAGAGAGACAGAGGGGTAGATTTCCAGGACCAGGACTGTAAAACAGGGGAGGGGAACTGAAGGCCCCAGTCCAGTTTGGGTTTTCCCCTGATTCAGTACACCTACTCAATGTGTTTTTAATTTAATACATTGTATTTGAGTACGGAAAAAAATGACAGAACTGTTCAGGAATGTGACTTTGTGCATTTCTGGGGCTCAAGCTTAACAGCCATGACAGCTGGGAACTGATAACGGTATTTGCAATTTTACAGCTGACAAATGACAATTACATTAGTCTGTAAAGTACTGTTTGGCAAATCCCATTAGAAGCTGCTTCATTTTTAAACCACACAAAACTGCTGGATGATACTGGAATTTTCAACTCCTTAAAATTAGTACCAGGCCAAATGACTTCTCATCCATCACATCAGCCTAAATCACACACAGATGACGGCTGTCAATTCATACCTAAGCGTTATTGCATGCAAAATCAGTCCAAATAGACATAAGCTTGGCACGTCATAAAAATAAACCCCTTTCCTAAGCACAGGCGTCCTGGTTAAAGACCCAAGTGGCCTAAGAGTCCACAGTGCAGCAGCAAAGTCTATAAGCCACATCAAAGATTTCCCTTATACCCATTTATGAGCACAAAATAGAAACACATGCAAACTTTAGAATGGTTTAGAAGGTTTAGAATGGATATGCATAACAATTCGGAGCTCGTGACAGTAAAGAAAACGTAACATCCAGGACCTATGCTTTACATGAGTTCATTTTTATTCCCTTTTTAACTTCTATAAGTTCCTTTATATCTCCCCCAGTGAGGTCGCCTAAACCAACAGCCAGGTGTCAGTCTTCGCTACGACCCCACCTAGTGCGTTATTTTATTTATTTTTGTCACTTTGACATTCCCCTTTGAGAGCACTTGTTCCAACACAGGCACAAACTAGGTGTTCTTGTTGCACAAGGACATGAACATGGCCCGCTCATTCGCCCTCTGCTTCGACACTATTTCTCTGCCCCGTTGTGGCTCCTGAAAATCAATAGGAGTTCAGGATCTAACTGCGTCTGGGGCACAGATGTATACAAGTTCAGCCGAGGACAACCAGACACAGAGGATTAGGCCCCCTGCCATACTTCTGCCTATGTGACAACCGCACAGGCAGCGTGAGAGTGATTTGCTTACTCAGACTGGAGGAAATTAAAACATTTATTGCATCTGAACACCAATGACATTGTTTTGTCCTGTACACGCGTTGGTCCGTTTCCTTTTACAGCGTTCGCATACAAAAGCGAATTCCGTTCGACCAGTGTTTTGGTGCAAAACAGCAGAGCCTGACCTTGTGGAATTTGCATGCTCCACTATAAACACCACCATGGTTGACTTCAGTGTTCATGAATAATTGCATGAGGGATATACACTTAGTAAGTGGTGGGTGAATGCTGGATGAGGGCATGCGGCCATGGCTTTGATGTGGAGTTGTAACCACACAGAGTAAGAGCTCACAGACTAACAAGCACTCGTACGAGCTTGTGTGTGTGTGTGTGTGTGTTGGTGTCATGGGTTGGGGGAGTCACAGAACAGGGCACATTCATCAAAGAGAGGCTGATCAGATGGAACCTAAGTGCAGTGTCATCACAAGGAAAAGGCTTGATAATCGCTCATGTTGGAGTGGGATCTGCACAGGCCCTGGGAAATCAATAGCAGCTCACTGGACAGCAGCCCCAAATAAAAAACAACATTTCACAGTCTCCTGCCCTTAATACCCTTATTGTGCACAAACCCAAGTAAACATAAAAGAAAACAGAACATTACTACCTGTCTCAGTGACTATTACAGTCATTTTACACCCTTAATCACAACATTAATACCAGCTGCCTAATACTGTGTATGACCCCCTTATGCCATCTAAACAGTTCTGTTTTACATTTCAGCATATTGGGAACATACATATTAACAATTTCTCCAGATACTGTAGTAACACCACACGCCCTGCGACCAGAAAGTCTGGGTTCGATCCCCAAGACCGCTAGGCACTGCTGAGGCACCCTGAGCAAGGTACCGTCCCCACGGACTGCTCCCCGGGCGCTGTGTTTGTAGTTGCCCCCTGCTTCACTTGGTTAATGGGTTAAATGCAGAGGAAGAATTTCGTGCTGTTCACCTTGTGTGCAGTGGTGTGTTCACGTATGACAAATGTTCACTTTCACTTTCACTTTCAGATCTGCCTGCTTAAACAGGTGAAAAAAAAACATGAATCACAATTTAATTTACAGCCTGTAAATTGCTGCTTGTTAAATTAAAAAAAATTACTGTGTAAAAACTACCTACTGTAAAGTAGAACAAACTGGTGTTGAGTGTTCAGTGGTAACATTTATTTTTATGTATTTTTATGTAGTTTCAAAGGTTTAATAAGAAACACCATTGTTATACTTATAACTTTTTGCATATTAATATGTAGTTTGTTTGTTGTACAGGTAGATAACAGGGTTGCCAACTCTCACGCAATGAGTGTGAGACACATGCATCAGTGAGACTAAAATGAAAAAAAATTGTAGTATTACAACCATATAATGAAAAATATACCTTCAATTTAGTTTATCTCTAGAACCACTGAAGGCTAATTAAGAAACATCCAAAATTGCAATGAAACAGTCCTTTGACAAAAATGTGTTACCTAGTGTTATTAATCACATTGATGGAAATCACATTGATGTCAAAATAATGAAAGGTCACATTCATGTTTTGCAAAGAAGGTGTTCTGTGAGTGGGTTGTTTATTAATAAAAAAAAAAACTTTTCACTCATGTTAGTTCTTTATTTTTTTGTGTTACAACACTGAAACGCTCGTCTTTACCTCATAAGTACTTGGCAATGCATGTCATTTAAATGTCATAATGGAAAATGATTAAAAATGGTGCTTCGCAAACGCGATGGCAATATGCTGTTGCGCACCCACTGTTGACTGGGGAGCAAAGAGACATGACAAAGGGCTGAATGAAGAGAAAAAAACACGAGGAAGGGGGGGTTGGAGAAAAAAAGGATCGATAGTGCCCGGGAAATAAGGTAGAAAAGGTTATTTACTTGACATTGATCCGTTGCCTCAGCTGCAGAGCCCGCTCTGCTTCTCTTTTGTTAACCTTTAAGCCTGAGTGTACTCACAACGATGGGGGAGTCAACTAACAGGTGTAAATTATAGATCGAAGCAGGTCGACGTACCTCTGTCACTGCCTGGTGCCTGTGTAGTTACAGCCCTGAAGAAATTTAAACATCAATAGGGATAATAAGGACAAATTTATCACACTCAGGTCCCGAGTCTCACTCCGACGGCTGCCCAGTGTCCTGAGTAAGTGCTCCTCGGGCCCAGACCCAATTGATTCAGACATTCTTTTTCCCTCCAAGGATGATCGATTGTGACATAGCACATTTATTTTCACTCATTGCGCATGGCTTTATTTCAGGTAGAGGATTCGGCTTCATTTAGAGATGACTGAAATTGCATGTACATAATTATTGCCCCTAACTTGTCAGTCACAGTTAAAAGACTTCATTTATACCAGTGTAAACAAGAAGGCTGCATAGTTGAAGCTGCTGTTCCTCATACAAAAATCTTTTCCAGGCAAAGACGTCAACGCTCTCCATCATTATTTACCATCTTTACTGAACTACTAGTACCAGCTATCTGGCAAAATAGAAAAATGGCAGGCATTAAAAAAAGGAAACGTGAAATTAGTCTTTATGCAAATGATATTCAACACTGTTTACAGAATATCTCCTGGATCTCATGGATACCTTCTCTCAAATATCAGATTATACTATTAAGTGGTCAAAATCAGAGGTAGTTCCACTTAGTCCTGACCTTCCTAATATTAGTTTGTAATATCTGCCCTGCAGTTCTTTAGATGTTCATCTAGATTCTTCTGAGGCTTCCTTGATGCTTATTGCTGCACTCTTAGAGGAACTGAGGTATGCCAGCCATCTTTAGGCAATGCAACCACTCTTTGTTCCTTTTGGACATGATGGCTCTTTTTGAACATGAGTCACAAAAATCCTACAAATGGCACTGCACTTCCTTTTCTAATTGATATAATTCAGTAACTTTCTTTCGCATTTTCTTGGACAAAATTTCCTTTAATAGTATGTACCTGCATAATTTTATCTGAATATCTGAAGACTCTGAAAAATGCAGCAAATATGCAAAAACAAGAGAACTGAGAGGAGGGTAAATACTTCATGAGATTTTTGTTGCCAAGAGTTCAGTTTAAGCATTCAATCAGATTCATGTCAATGAAAAATTTTAATGCTGACTTTTTAATATGGACTACTTTAATTCATCTTTGGGCTAGACATATTTCTACCTATGTGTTGGTGAAACACAATGCTTATTATTATTATTATTATTATTATTATTATTATTATTATTATTATTATTATTATTATTATTATTATTATCCTGGATGAGATCGCCCTATTTAATGCAATGGCCACTGAATATTGCAATTTTTACAGAAAATAATTAAGCAAAGAGCTACTGTATGAATGGCTCATGCCAAACATTACTAGGATTATTTGAATGCAGATTCAATTTTTAAAAGAAATAGTCTTAAAGAAACTTATTAAAAAAAAAAAAAAGCCCCAGCCCATTATCCCTCTTCTACAAAATATTTATGTGGGAACTATGTATTCGGCTATTTTCAGGCATCTGTCAAACACAGATTCATTTGTCAGGCTGCCAGATGGTGAAGCACAAGTCATCCCTCCAAAGAAGACATTTCCACAGCTCCAGAGTTTCAATAGCAGCACGCCTTGCACCTCGCCAGTTGACCCATGGCATTGCCCACAGTGATCTTAGGCTTGCATGCAGCTGCTGGACCACGCTAACACGTTTCATTAAGGCATAGTTCTTATACTAATGTTTCCTACAAAGAAGGATGTAACAGAGGATATCCACTAGTCTTCAGTTCTCAGTGTCCCTAGTCTACGTCTTTGAGGCTGAGCTGTTATAGCTGTTTCCATATTACAATATTGTCTACAGTTGTCTAGTGCAAATATAACAGAACAGAAACTTCACAATTATGGCAAACGTGACATCCTACAGCAAATACATCCTATTCTACCAACAATGTTTCTGTAGAAAATGCAAGGTTATGTGATTTTATACATTTGATGGCAATGGGTGTGGCTTAAACATACCTTTTAATTTTTAAAAATCCATTAAAGGATAATTGCATTCATTAGTTAATCTTGTTTTTTTCCTAAATACACTACAGTGATGACACATTTCACTGATCAATATTTATACCTGCATGTTCTCTTGCCTGGATTTGTAGCATTTTAAAAAAGAATATAAACGCTCTCTTCCAACTCTACTTATAAGTTAATAGTTTAAATAAAATATATCTTTCTCTGATTATGCATAGTATTTGTCTATTTCTCATAATTATCGGTGTTATAAACTGACTTTAAACTGTATGAAGTGTAGTAACTTAAAGGGAGTATTTTTCGACAAGGCAGCATAAATTGTCAGAACACCTGCGCCCAGGTCCATAGCCACGATCATAACAGTATATCAGGCACCTCCCGAGCAACAGCAAGTTAACATTTAAAAATCTGTTTTCTTTTTTTTTCCTGAACAGTTACCAGCAGAAACATTTTTCTTTTATCAGGAAGCAGCAGAAGCAGCCAGCAGTAAAGTGAGGTGAAGTAGTCAAGCACAGAAAAATGAACTTTCAAAATAAGAGAAATTTAAAAAACTGCATTAACATGTGATAAAGTAGTTGTTGGCGTAAATGAAATAATGTGTTAATGTGTCCAGCACTTATATATATATGGGTATGGCTTAAACATACACTAGTCATTCCAACAGTAGTATACTGTTACACTATTAAGAAATTAACTTATCTGCCCAATTACATTAGCTGGGAATGAGGAAAAAGTTACTCTTCAAATATTTGCAACTGGAAATTTCCAGAAGACAACAAAGAATAAAACGGCTGTATTCAGTTCCACTAATTAACAAAATTTAAGTGATACAATCAGAGATTAATAGAGTCTCCAATGGCCTAAGGCTAAACACAAAGCGCTGACAATTAAGAAGCTTCATAAGATGTACAAGAGCCAAGGAGAATATCACATAAATCCAAGCGCAAGGCCTTAGGGTGCCTTTATGAGAACGCCAAAGCACCCTTACTCTGTAAATTTGAGTCTTTTCCTAGCCAGGGGCACTGCGCCTCTCTGACCCAGCTGCTACTACTCTTGGCTGGTAGTCTTGCCTGGATCCTTCCCAGCCTTCATCTCACAACATCCATCATGTTTCTTTTTGTGTGTGTGGGAAGGGGATGGCATGGACCTGATGCAGCGGGTGAGGGACTAGTTGTCCTTCCATATGTCGGATCTTGTAAGCCACTGTACACCTTCCTGCCAAATTCTGTCCCATGCCAGCAAAGGACACATGTTTCCACAAAGCAAAGTTTGGCAAGTGGTCAAGCGGTAGGGACATCATTTAGGGCTATCCAAGAATCTCGGAGGCTGCACAGGTCAAGAGATTTGGAATGCACACAAATTCCCTAAAAACTATTTTGGGGGATATAATTAACAAGGGTGTTCCCTATTTACAAGCTTGTGGTAAAATGTTTGAATTCACTTGTTTTTGTTCCATTTAAGAAAAGCATTAAAGATTTTGTACTGTTGAAGGGTCTGCAAGGAACTGATAACAAGCCTTCACACGAAACCAGAGTTACCCAAACACCCACCATGTGCAACTGAGAGCAATTTAACTATGTTAGCCTTAATACAGGTGATCTGACTCTACTGGTAGTGAATGCCATTTGTAAACTCCAACCAGGATGTCAAGACCGCTTTATACAAATATTTGGCTCAGTCTCAATTCTTTGGCAACTTAAAATGCACCCAACACACGAAAAAGGAAAGTACACTTCCACAAATACAAAGTAGCAAGGAAGGTATTAGAATGCTATTATGCTTTCAAGAGTAAATGCAGAGATTGCCTTGCCCCCACCACCCCATTTTGCAATAAAAAAGGAGGTAAAATCTAATATTAAGTGTCAGGGCCTTAGTGCCAGGGAAAGCACTTTTGAGTATTCAGTCTGTGTATTTGGTGATTCATTTTCACTGAGAGAGCAGGCCCGTGGGGTGAGGTGACCCTAAAAAGCCAGGAAATTTGTTTTTTTTCTTTCCCTCTGAACTGCCTATATCTCACTTCCTGGAAGTGCCTGTCCCTCTCACTCACTCTCAAGGACCTAGCCAATCTCCCTTTGTAAATAGAACTATGTTTTATAATTCGCTCCCTTTCCAAGATGACCGTATCAATAATGCAGGGAACCGCATCTGTCCGGCGCGATGAGATTATTTTTCTGATTTGGCCTGACAGTTATGGTAATAGTTTGGCAAACAATCTACTCTGGCGACAAAGACCACAGATTACAGCTGTTTTTAAACTGTGGTGGCTGAGGAGAAGTCCATGATTGATTGCACATGAAGAAACAGAGGTGGGCAATTTGGCCCCTACATCTCAGTCGCTTTTAACTTCACTGATACTAAAATAATCTCTTTTGTTCCATCCGTTTGGGGAAATGCACAATTTAAACGATTCAAAATCGGTAGCAAACTGTGGGCAACAAGTGCGCCAGTACGGGCGTAAACCAGCAGATTTTAGATAAATAATGTGGGGGGAAAAAACATTTCCATGAACTCTACTGACCTCAGAGATTTCACTTGTTTAGAGATGTAGTTCACCAGTCTAGGCAAAACAAAAACCATGTTCAGATTGGAAAGAGGCTTACATGCAAATAACATGCATGTCTGATCAAAAACCTCGTGTTTTCTTGAACATAAGTAATAATGAAATAAAATTGGAGTAAAATTACAAATGAAATTATGAATGAAATTATGAATGTCTAATCAACTATGTCCTTCGATTTTGATTTTTGTAGCATATGATTAGTAGGTAGGGCTGCCTGGAACAGCATTAGATACACATTTACTTGTTGGTGTTTTCAAATGAATAACTTACATTTACATTTACATTTAATTTAAAACATTTAAAACTTAATTTAAAACTGTGTTACTTTTCAAAACAATAATAGTCGACAAATCCATTAAATTTATATTAAGAATTTAGGTTGAAAATACTGTTGTTTATATTTAAACTAGACTTATTAATGATGGTCAGTTTGTACCAAACCTGCTGGTAGAAATGTACTGTTTTGTCAGATAAAAGTCTAAGAGTTTAACTGGATTTTTTGACCATTGCAAGTGTTTTCAATGGGGTTTTGCTGACCATTGGACCCAGCCATCACATTAACACAATTTTCAAGTCCCTACACTGGCTTCCAATTACATGCACAATTTAAATCAAAGAAATATACATTGTATATAAGTCACTCAAAATGTTTGAACACTAAATATATCTCTGAAATGTTTGATGAATACCAGACAGGAAGGTCTCTTAGAACAGAAGGAGCTGGCAGTGCCCAGACCTAAAATTAAATAGGGTGAAATGGCATTTAGTCTCAATGCGCTGGAATGGTCCCACTACTGGAAGCAGCTCCCCTATAATAAATAAAAGCTAAAAACAGCCTTGTTTTCCCCCACTTCAAGTAATTGTCTTAGTAACACACAAAAATTGTGTATTTTAATCTGTAGTCTTTAAATTGCTTTCTTTTGTTCAATTCATTTTAAATCTTACATTTATTCTACTGTATGGATTATACTGCTTATTTTTATTACTTTTTATTCTTATTTTAGTTATGTTATCCTAAATGTTTATGATAGTGTGCTATATAAATAAACTGCTTTGCCTACAGTCATTCAGCTTTACATATAGTATAATATGCTGGGCAATGATTAAACTGTGCACGTATGCTAAAAGTACTGTAAGATGAACAAAAGTGCAATAACATTTGGTTTACAAACACATTCAACTAATAACAAGCTTTTTAACAGTGGTGTTCCCTTTAACACAGTTACACAGCTGCTGTTCAAATATTTCTAAATCATTAATGTTAAATGTAAAAACAAACTATTTGCCAACTGCAGTGCATTCAGGTTTGGTCTAGTTTGTATGAGGAAAACAAGTTACTCTCAAAAGTAATGGGACCCCTTGACCCCTGTGAAAACCAGCCGAGACGTAGAGCTGTGTGCTCCGTGCAACCATGAGCCCAAAACCACAATGAGTAAACAACTTTCAAAATAAAAGGATTAACAAAGAACACCTTCATTAACGCGCGATTAAATCATTGCCGGTGTTAAGTAAATAAGGCAATAACGCGATGAAAATGAACCTGCCCAGGCCTGATAATATAAAAATCGGCTAAACCATTTTAGCTTTAAGCTTTGCTGCAGCTAATGAGTGACTGAGGATGGTTAGAGTCTTTAGGTGAATGTTATTCAACTGTCAAAACTACAGCCGAAGTCAGAAAAGTCAAAATTGTGAGATATCTTGCAGAGGGATGCAGTACTCTTAAAATTGCAAAGTTTCTGAAGCGTGATCATCGAACAATCAAGCGTTTCATTCAAAATAGTCAACAGGGTCGCAAGAAG
>JBBPDH010000018.1:1670283-1687779 GCA_037974565.1 Clupeocharax schoutedeni
AGGACCGGGGGGGCGTTACCGGCGATCATTTTTTTATATGGCACGATAAGAATCTTGCGCGTTAACGGCCCAGCTCTAATATATATATACATTAGAGGTGGGCATCGATAAAAAATTTTTTAGGCCGTTAATCGCATGGAATCTTCGCGTTAACGCCGATAATTAATTCGGTCGGTCACAAGATTTGTAATTCAAAATCAACAAAATTTCACTGGAGGTATTCAAATGTTTTTTTTGCTAAATAGCATTTTCACAATTAAAATGGCCAACTTGCTCCTTTCTATGCTCATTAAAAATGTGATTCGGATTAAAGATTCCATTATGACGCCGACAAAAGGTCTGGAAGGAAAGCTACACGAAACCAGGCCCGCCTTCTTTGGTACCTTTGTCTTTGTTTTCAACATCTAGTTTGTGATAGGTTTGGAGTTGTCCAGGAGCCCCTCAGAGAGAGCGGACTGGCAGCTTGTCGCTGGTTTGTTTGTGTAAGATACCGGGGGTACTTATTAAACCATCTTCCCTGACCAGTCCTGCTCTTTGAGGTAGACTCCAGCATCAACAGATGGGAGCAGAGAAATAGGCACAGAGCTACAAATAAACCTCCTCAAGAAAGAAAAATATGTGCATGAATACACACACACGCACACAAACACACATACATACACACATATTTCTCTTCTGAGAGCAGCCGACTTTTGAGGAAAGAGGCCGGTAAACACTTGACTAATTGACACTGCTGTTGCCAGTCATGTGTACAGGCCCTACAGTACTGTAAAATCTTTTCTTCTGGAGGGAAAAGCGCAGCACTATTTTTACTCCCGTCTTCACTTCAAAGGCTTCCCCTCTCAGGGACCCTGGGCATGGTGTGAGAGACAACATAACTGTGCCCTTAATGTTCATCTTGTTAAAGCCCCTTAGTGAGGCCCTTGGTGGAGCTCCAAAGGCCCATATCCTCTCCCTCTTCTCTACTTTATCTCTCTCCGTCTCTCTCTCTCTCTTTTCCCCATTCTTGTCTTCCCAAAGCGAGTCCCGGGGCCATGCACCCAGAATCGTTAAAACGGGGCTCTTCCTGCCACCAAGGAGTGTGTGTTTACCTATGTCTGTGTGCCATTACCTCACACACCAAATGCATTCCCCTGAGGACCAAGAGACAGTGTTTTACTTTTATCATTGGCGTGGTGAGACCAGCGCCCCCACCTAATCCTACTCTACCTTATTAAGCTCCGCCTAGGGAGAGAAGTGCTAGCCAGACAGATTACGGAGCATTACCTGCTCGCCTTTGATTAGAGGCGTGCACGGGACGGCTGAAAGGATAATGTGGCTCGATCTGAGGTCAATACAGCGCATAGATGAATTGCTGATGCGACCCAACGACTTCCAAGTCCAGCTAATCACTGCTCAAAGGCCACTCCATTAATGCCAGTCGATAGAGTAGCAGGGAGAGTCAAGAAGGAAACCACTTGTTGGAGAGTTTCTCATAGAGAAGGTGCACCAGCTTCTTTGACCAAGCATGTCTTGTCCTTATTAAGCTGCAGACGCAATCACTTCTGTGCACTCTATACCAAAGACTGAGAAGATAAAATGAATGGGAGTGATTCTGCTTCCGGAGTGATGCTATAAAAGAACTACTTTTTAAATAACAATGTAAATTGAAAGTATGATTATGAAAAGCCTTTTTACAAAATATTACAATAAAGAATAAGATTACTTATCTCTATAAATTAGTTTCTTCAGGAGCATAAATACATGTAAAGAACCATTTAAGAGCCTTTTTGTTTAAGAGTGAAGATAAAGATAAGTGAAGGTAAATAACACATTCCTCTCTTCTCACATTAATCTGATGAAACATTAACAACATCCTCTTGGTTAATGTAAACCCTGATATTGCCAAAGCCAGATATGAGGCAGTAAAAGCTGCTGAAATCAGCATATCACAAATTAACTCTCCCAGTGGCCACATATATGTTTTCCAACCAAATTCTGGACTTTATACAATTGCGAGCTCAGTCAGAATCGCGGCAACACTTTACGTTTTTAAATACGTATGGAAATTGGAAACGTACGAGGGGTTCCTCATAAAAATTTATACCTCAATTCTCCCTTCTAATTTATAGCCCGCCCTGCAGGCACATATTATTCAAACATTAATAAAGAACCTATACATCAAAAAAAAAAAAAAAGCTTCAGGTTACACTTGCGCTCATAGTCATGCATATTACATATGACACAAGGCCTTGACGGCTGCCCGTCTTATAACAATTATACAACGAGTAAAAAAAGGACTGATGGATTGACAGATCGGGCCGAGGCTTTTCAGACACAATCCACTTAAATTTTAATGACCTTTTCGACACTCTTACTTAAGGCCTTATATGTTTAGATAATGTTCTTTATGCTAATGCTATAATTCTATAAATTTTAGATTTGTCTCCATCCGTCTCTTTCTCTGTTTGAGGCACCCCAAACTGTCCCTGTCGCGAGATTTGATTAAACCTTAAATTTAATTATTCATTCAATTCTGGGGGTACTTTTGATTGAATGCAACTAAGTACAGACCGTACATGCTGCTGTGGTCATTTTTTTCCCCCCAAAGTCTAACCTGTAAGTAATGAAAGGACGGCTTCGGACTGATTGGCAAAGGTGGATGAATGCAGTGAGTTAGGTGGACAAAGAGCTTGTTTATCAGCGGTGCCTCTGTAAATAGGATGGATAAGTGTGAGCGATGTTACAAAGACCAAAATCATCAGTAAGTGTCATTTGCTCACATATTTCTCCCACGCTCTGAACCAAACTACGCGAGCAGATTGTTTACCGTGGCTACAGGGGTCTAAACAAACACCAAAGCAGCGTTGTTTGTTTTCGCCAGTCTCATTCCCTAATGTCTGGTGATCAGGGACGCTAAGTCATAAGACATCAGCTTGACTCTATTAATTACCACCTGATCCTTCCTTCCTGGATAATTAGGTACCCATTAGTTCTAATCAAGTAGTTACTTAATTATTGCAGTAATTAGTCTAATGGTCTAGCAAATTGAAGCTTTATCACTTTTGGATACTTAATGTTCTTGGCAGAGTGCATCACAAGTGTCAAGGCTCAGGCATCAGCAATCAAGCGGTGGAGAAAGAAAGTTATTACCGGAGCATAAACGCTCATCGAGATATATACGGCGAAATGCTCCCGCTTTCGGAGTGGGGCTAGCGTAGAGGAAGGGCACCCGACAGAAGAGAGAAGGATGATACATGAGTCTGCTAATATCTGTACTAGCTACATCCACAAGAGCTAAAAGGCAAAGAGTGTGGGGGGGGGTGATTTGTGGTTGACCACAATTGTCGCACTTTGTTTCCTCTTGTCGGACACTCATGCGGTTCTGTGTGGCTTCCCGAGTGATTTATTTCACTCACATGGCTTCAGGAGCCAATAGAAGGCCAATCCAACGAGCCGCCCCAGCTATGGAATTGGTGTCAGTTTTGTGTTGTGGGTGTGTAGTGAATAAACACAAGATACTTGGATATTTTACCACTACCACACCTTAATACAGGGGCGCCGGAAGCATTTTTAGTGTGGGGGACCCCTGCTATTATGGTTCCAGCACCCATGCCTAGATGTTTAAACTGGGTAACCTGAGTAAAGCTCCACACACGTCAGTCTGACCTGCTACAGTACACCATCTGATTCAGCCATTAACATTTCAATGAGAGCGTTCTGGTGATCACGCTTAATTGCTCTTGGGCATTATATATGACATGGTTGGATGGTATTGGTATCATCTCTATTGGGGTATTCAGCTCTTAAAATAAACACAGCTCGAGAAAGGGCAGCCCTTGCCCATTCACCAAAGGACAAGAACGGTGCAATGAGGTGGGAAACATTTGGTGCAATTCAAACACCGGGAAATACCAGCTCAATTTTATTCCCCATTAGGGATTTAATTTAGTCTGGCATATAAAATACATTGGCATTTTCAGGTTCACTGAAAAAAAAATGCAACAAAACATTCAAATATATAATTGAAATATTTCCTTAAAAGGCCCGTATCCGACATAGTTTCTTACAAAATGTGTGTGGTTTTATTCACCAAAATATGTAAGTAATTTGTTATTTAATTAATTTAATAATTAATTTCTTTGTATCCCTTAAAATGCACATGGCATTTGTCTTGTATTATGCCTGATTCAAAGAGTAGTCTTTACTGAAACATTACTTGATTGTGGATGGGCAAAGTAAAAGTGTTGTAGGCTAAAATGATATATATTTGAATCGTTTCTTTGAACCGGTGCACTTTCAGCCTGAACCCTATCAGCACCCATGCCATTTCCACCACACTCTTGTCTTTGCAACCAAATAAAGAAGGTGATGGGATGACATTTGGAAATGTCCAATAGTGGAGATGACATTTCTACAGTATTTTGTGAAAAATATTAGACATATTAGCTCGCCCAATCCTCTTTCAAACTTCCACGATGTTTCGGCATATTTGAAAATGACATGGAATGAAAATTGAAGCAATATTTACCTAGATATTGCTATAATAACTGTACATATAAAGGTATCTCTCCTCCACATGATGTGCGCTCTTAAACAAGCTCCTATTGAGATTTTTCCCAGAAAATGTGGTGGACGATATGGTGATATGGGACAGTTATATTTTCTGCAAAAAAATGTCATACATTCAGGACATTAACTGTTTTCAGACACATCCTGTTAAAATCAAATAAATCAACAAACTTTCATGGTATATGTCTGGGTATAGAACAAAAGCAAATCAGTGATACTGAAGCATATATTGATAAAAAAAAATCAATTGACGGACGATGATTTGATTTTTAATTTAATAAAGAGAGATTGTCCACTGTGCTATGCATTTTCAAACATAAAAATGATATGAAAGTGCTTGTAATCTAAGGAGCACATATGTGAATAAATGCATTGATTTTCACCAGTTCTTTTTGAGTGTATGTAACATTCAACCATGTCCCTTATTTAAAAACAGTGATATGGACCCTTTAAAAGTTGAAAAACTGCATTGATGTTGTGGCTAAACAAAATTCCTGCTTGGTTTTAGATTGTATCTATACTTTATGAGCAAAACAACACGGGAGCTGTGATTGTAGTCCTCTCTGCTAGCAGTAATAGTGCTGGCTGCTAGTTGATATTAGTATAATGCAGCATAACTGTATATGGCAATGTCTGGACTGTATACTTCAGCTTTTGGCTCATATAGGGCTGTGCTTCTCCAAGCTTCCGAGTATTTTAACAAGACAGTGAAACATGAACCTGTTGATGTCTTCAGACACTTTCGCGCAAGCCGCGACACACCAATTGCAGCGTATTCCTCGATTAGCAGGGGAAACCGATTCCAGGAAGATTAAAGAATAAATCAGGCCGGCATTGAGTTGAGTTGGTGGAATGTTACTTTCTTCGAGCCGTCTTGATGACACAGCCACAAAAGGAATTACCTTTCATCTTATCTCGCATCGCAGCTAGACAGGGGCTGCGCTCTACAAGCATGCACCTGAAAGAAGACGAGGGGGAAAAAAATGCAGCGTATTCATGGTGTACTTGCCGTCGATCGGGGTTGGGCTCAGGCCAGAGACCTTAAAGGCTGGAGGGCTGAGCTCATTGCCTGCAGTACACAGGCGAGACTCCTGCGGGCCTCGGAGCTCTGAGGGAATGGGTCATCTCCAAAAGCGCCGCAAATTGAGCCCAGCTTGTCTGTCTTCACCTTGCAATTAGAAGCCATTTATTGAGTCTGCTTGAGATGGTGCATGTTGGCAGGTGAGGAGAGGTGTCTGAAAGGTGCCAGTGCCAGTCCCACCCTACCCCCCTCCGTCTCCCAGCGAAAGAACAGGACTGACTCGTGACCCTGGCAACCAGGTGACCTGCTTGCCCCGACACTGCTCCGTCTGACGCAGCCCTCCGTCGCCACCCCCACCCCCAACCGTCCCTCCGCCCTTCCACCTTTTGCCTGAGCTTGTCAAGGCATTGCGCGAGACAAAAAGAGAAAGGCAGAGGCAACCTTGAAGCGCTTCAAAACATTGTGGCTTTGAGATGCCATGGCGTTTTCATAGATCAATGGAAGAGAACAAGAGGACTGATCTTGTAATCTCTATCATTTGTGACAGCAGCTATTTCTGGGAAGGAACAGAGCTCAGAGGGGTCCAGGATGTTTCCCCATGTTCATTTGTCAGCACTGCAGATGCAGATTATTTATGTGTCATTTCGTGTCACTCTATAGCAGCGGTTAGAGCCTGGGCCAAGGGAGCCTCTCCCCCATCTGTTTCCACTGTAACTGTGCAATCTTGCTGGCAATTCAGTCAGCAGATAGTGATCTGTGACTCCAGTGACCTTTAAAACTTTTAATCAGCTGTTAATAATGCGTTATTACAGGTGACTAATGAACTATGGAGCATGCGTGAGGCTGATGGAAGTCAATCTTAAACTGGGATAAATAAGCAAATGAGTCAGATGAATGCGAGAGAGAGAGCTTGATGAAGGTCTGAGGGCAACAAACAGTTTTCTCAAAATAATCGCAAGGCTATTGCAACGGTCGGGTGCAATCCCACCTCTGAACTCGGACTTCCTTTCTTTACTTGACCTAGATGCCACATTCTGAAGAATCCTCCTCCAGATGCCTTCAGAAAAAAAAAAAAAAGGGTTGGGAAAAAGGGAAAAAAAAGGAAAGAATAAGGAAAAAAAAAAACATAGCAACACTCCTTGCCATATGACAGCAGCGTGTGAAAACTGACACGCAGGGTTTTCAAATTGGGGCCCGGGGAGCTGAAGCATAAAATAACTTCAATCTCGCGGGCTCTCCAAGGAATAGAGCCGAGGTGTGACCAACAACAACACAACAACGGCGAGGCAGGAAGGGGTGAAGGTAGGAGTTATTAGAGGATAAAACATGCCTCTCCATCTCACTCCCTCTCTCTCAGGAACCCCAAGGATGATCAATGGATTTAGTCAGAGGGATATTCAAGCAGAAAATTGCTGCCTTTTTTGCTTTTCTTTGAAGTATTTCCAGAATACATACCCAAGCCCCTGGTCCACCCAGGGTTGAAAATAACAGGTGCGGGAGCAGTCTCTAAGAGTAATCCTGAAAAGAAGGAGAGAAAAGGTAGGGAGTGGAAGGTGGTAGTGGTGGCTGGGAGGGACGGGGGCTGGCGGCTTAAGGGAGGAGGTAGTGAGATTGAAACTTTGGAGGTATAAAATTGAAGGCAGCCAAACTGAACGGCTGCGCTCAGAACCGGGGGCTATTTCTTTTCTTCCTTGCACCGAGGAGGACCCCTCTGACCAACTTCGGACTCTTTGCGGAGCACAGAGAACGGTGGCTGTGTGGGCATGCGGGGGGAAAAAAAAGAAAAACAAGCTCAGCACCAAAACAACGGGCAAATATTCATGTATTGATCAGCACTGGGGTCCAAAGGAAGGGCAGGGCGATGAGCTCAGCAGCAAGCCGAGGCCTCCCTAAGGCTGATCAGATTTGCCGGCCAGATGAACTGTTAACCATAGGAAAAAGATCGAACGGTGTCTCACTATCCGCAGAAACATTAGTATGTCAAACCATTCAGTAAGCTAATCAGATGTGAGGCCTACATGTCCATGGCGTGTTGGTGAGGTGTCAGTAATGGATTTTCCGATCTATCTTAGGCCGAGGTGTCAGTGTCCATAGGCCACAAATTAATCCGATGGTTAACGGACATGGTCGGGTCAGGCAACAAGCGCTGCCATGGGACTGAGCTTCGCCGAGTCATCTGCAGTGGGCGACCAGCAAATGAAGGCACGTAACTCAATCCTCTCAGCCGTTCCATAACGAGTCCATTAAGTTTTGAAAGACGATCATTTGTAGGTTTCCAGACAGCACGAGTGGAGGGGAAAGCCCTGGCTTGAAAATAAATGGCCATTTAAAAATCCGCTGCCAATTACAACACAATTGCAGCGCACTTACAATGGAGTAGAGGTTTAATGAAGATTCTGAAAAAGCAAGCCTGAAGGACACCAAACCCTTGAGAAATAAAACCCAAAAGACAAGAGGTTGCTTTTTAAAACACCCCATTGATTCTACCTTGAAAAATGTGCTCTGCTTGATTGTTGAGATTCTGTTTTTTTCCCTCAAATATAATCTTTAGTGATACTAACAAGGCCTAACGGTGAGGGTTTTTTGTGTTTTTTTATTTTTGTTTTTAATGCGGCCATTCTCACATCCTGTCCACCCAAGACGTACCAATCAATGGACAGAAACAAAACATGAGCTGCTTTTTTTCTTCTTTTTCTGCTTTTTTTCTTCTTTTTTTTCATACTTTTGCCTGAACTGCACGCTTAAAAAAAGATGCCATAAAAAATCCATAAAATAACCGATTTTGGTTCCCTGAAGAACCATGTTTGATAAAGCGAAGAATGTAAAGAACCTTTCAACGCTCACAAAATGTATAGATTAGGTTATCTATGGTGAAGGTTAAAAATAACTTTTTTGAAACTCTCAAACATTTCTTTAAAGAACCATTCATTGTAAGGATTTGCAGGTTATTCTATAGCTTTACTCAATTTATTAGCAATGTATTTAAAATAGTGACAGTTAGGCCATGTCTGTAGTAATTAATGCTACAGCAGTACTTTAATTAGCACCATAACAGTTCCAAGCCACTTATTTCTTATATCTTAAAAGACTCTTCCATTAAGTATAAGTTTCAATTAACTTTTTAAAGTTTGAGATATTTCACTGATGTTGGCAATATTTGGGTTTTGTTGAACTCTGCTTGCAGATAAGCCTCCATAATAAACCTCCATAGTAAACCACAGCAATACAGTAAACAAGACAATAAGAGAAGACATAAAATACATAATACTGTAGATGCTGACTTAAGTGTAGTTTTCTTTGGCTTTGAGAGAGGTGCTGCATAATCAGTCTAGCAGCCAAACAAACAAACAAACAAACAAACAGGCAAACTAACAAATAAATACATGAGTAGAGGTTTTGCAGTGGTGATGGTGTTCCAAATGGGGGGAATAAAAGCCAAGCAGTGCCAATGAGAGGTCGAAGCCCGGCGCTGGTCAGGGGACTTCCTGTGCTGCCCCCTGGGGAGCGGAATGGCACTGCTGTGGTGACAGAGGAAGCATGTGGCACGCGCAGGGCCGTTATGGATAGGGCCAGCCGATGGGGGACCCTCGCTCCGCCGCTCCCCGTCGAGCTTGCTGACGGCCTCATCCGTTTTCCCTGCCCAGCCCCCTAATAGATCTGCACTGCCTTCCCTTCCAATTAAAAGGCCTGGCTGCCCTATTTGTCAAAGGACGGAAGGGACAACGGCAGAGGGGAGCTTAGCATTAGTGTTTTGGAGTAATTGCCAGCCAAATTGCTGCAATTGGAAAGAGGAAGGTTAGCGCTGTAAACCTGCAACGCACTAGTAATCATTTTTACACCCCCCCCCCTTTATTTTTTGGGGTCTGGCACCAGCCTTTTTTCTATTCTCCGCTCCTCCTCAACTATTATCTATTGCAAAAATTATATTTTAACATCATTAAAATAGTGAGCCTGCAGTAAGTTAAGTTAATGTTTCTGTCTACACTACTATTTGAATTCAGGACAATTCAGTGTAGCCAATCAGAACAGCCATCAACACATAACAGCAGTAAACTTACAGTTTCATTGTAATGGACATGGAGAGGTTGGAAAGCAATCATGCGGAAATGAATTTAGACTGGTTTCCGTATCTAACAATGACAAATGTCATAAGTGGACAAATGGATCTTTTATATATAAGTCTTTTATATAGCAGTTTAGATAATTTATATTTACTTGAAGCGCTGAGATTCGTCGGTACAGTAAAAGCAAATAAACTCTGCAACATATAAATAAATAAAAGGCAAAAGTATTTATACGAGTCCTTGCCCATATAACGAGCATATGATTGGTGTGAAAAGCGAAGGACAGCAGTTAATAAGCAATTATGACACATCTATTGAAACAAAATCTTTCTGTATGTCATGCAGGTAAATATCTACAATTAAATCACGCGTCCCATTCAAGGTCATGAGCGTTAGAAAGCAGCATTATTACTACTTTGAATATGTACCAAAATAATGTATTTATAAAGACACCCCTACACACACACACACGCCCATAGATGCGCACACAGCCGAGAAAGGGAGAAACTTTTACTTTCTTTCCATTTTTTCAGGCATGTTTCCTATCATGTCAAGGGGGTGGGTGGATTTCTTTTTATGGTTTAATTCAACAATAACATTTGCGATCAGGGTCTTGGGCATCTCAAGGGCATTCCTGGTGAAATTACTGGGACACTGCACCATTTATCATAGCCTGACATGTGTCATGTTCCAGACTCCGGAGCGGAGAGGTTACAGCTGAAGACAGCTCGTTCTTTGTTGAGCAGCCATCAAAGACAACATCACTTAGTTATTAAAAAAAATGTGCGAAAACCAAAAGCGGACAAAGTGAAGAAAATGGTATCATTTTGGAAATAAGAAGAAAACAACATTTCGTGAGGAACGTCCCATCTCTGCTGTCAGACATGCATATGTGCGTGTAACCTTGTTGGCGTGCCCTTAGCCCTGTCATTAGTGCCTAGGAACTGAGGAAATGGAAGACGTGTGTCTGTGCATGTCTCAAAGGGTCGCAAGGATCCGAGGAACGTCCAGACTGATGGCATGGACACAGAATCGGTTACAAAACAGATGCTATTGTGTTAAAATGTATTTCTGATTAGTCCTTCAGTAAATGCAACCAGGTGCTGCTGAATTAAACAAATCCACTCCAAGTCAAGTCCCTGATCTCTGATTTGGTTAAGTTATATGCTGAATAACAAACCCATTCATCCTTTTGTTCATCTATTCTTCAAACCAACTTACAAAATAAAAACTCGCAAAACAACTTTTTTCTAAATGTTTTAGAGCACATTTTCACTTATTCTAATGTTATATAGTGTGTTTATACTGACAGGTGCCTTATATGTGAAATATATGTGAAATTTTCATACAGAAATTGTCCAAAATTACAAATTCATTATAGGCTAAGAGCATTTTTAACTATTTGGATATTTGTAAAAGATAGTTTTGAACATGCATTATTTCCCAAACACACACACACATGCAAATGTAATAATACAGCTACCCTACTTCTCTACAGTTATATTTTTTATACATTTAATCTCTCCCATGTTGAACATTTTACAGTCTCACTTTGTTTAGGTCTGATTCTGCTAATTGTAGAACCTTTCTATGTATTGCAGACACTTTATAGTGCTGCCTTGTTCTGTACGTTACTACCTTTTGTCGAATGTTGTGTTATTTGTTAGACTCATATTAGCTGGTGTTTTGTACTTACTGTTCATTGCCTTTTCATGCTGCTCTCTCTCTCATTTAATTGTCTGTAAAGAAGCAACCGAGTAGGAACGTTATTGTACTTTGTACATAAAATAAAAGTTGAATCTTGTATCTTGACTGACAAGCAAAATCACCAGACCTCAGTCCCATTTCTCAGTGTGGTGCAGTGGCCAGAATTTTGAAAGAAGCTAATGAGACTTCAGTGATGTGTACAGAGCAGACTTTAGCAACTAGTGGAAGGTTGGCTAAAGGTAGACAGGATTTAAAAGTGTATGCAAATGTTTGGTACCTCAAAGATGGCTAATGAGCCTATATCAGATTTTCAGATCATTGGTTTTACCATTATGGTCTATTAGAAATATTAGTATTTACCAATATAAAAGTGGAAGAAACAATATGAGAATAAGAAACAATGTGAATTACATAACAGTATGGAATTTTGTAATATTAAATCTGTCAAGTCATGTAGGCATTTATGGGCATTTAAATGAAGTCCACAGTGATATGAACCAGCATTCCTCAAAGACCATGGCGCAACACAGAACAAAAACATAAACAGCATGAGACTACATGAGGTGCAGGCTGGACAGGACTACACAGAGTGGAAAAAGGGTGAGTGTGCAATACAATAATTAAAGGAAAACAAATCTCTTGGCCATAATTACCCTTGACGAACAACTAGTAGTGTTTTTCATCCAACTGGTCTCAGTGTGAGAGGAGAGAGTCGATTACAGCAGTGTTTTTATACTTTTCCTCATTAAATAAGATGTGATTCAGGTTATCAGTAATCAGTACATCATAAAGCAGAATGAGGTGCTTATGTAGGAATTTAACAGACACTGGCATGGAATGGTTGTCATACTGAATTAAAAATAATTTCTCATTTTTCTGGAGCTATACAGCACTCTGTATTCTGTAGATGTTAAGTGTCCACAAATGCAAGGATATAACAGCTGGATCCAAAAATTATAATACACTATATAATGAATAAATGACTTTGTTATAAAGTACATTTTGTTTATGGTGGACCGGTTTCACATGCGTTTTACAGGGAGATCACACTGTGAACCTTGCAGTACCACTGTTCCACATTCCTAAACCAAAAGCATCCTGTGAGTTTGCCGGGACTGGGTGTGAACCCACCCACTTTCTGAATGAAGGCTTCTGCTGGAAGCCAAAGCGAGTCGTTCAGCTGTTTAATCCGAGCACTCCTAACCCATCATTTGCAGTTGTGGCATCGTTCCAACTCTGCAAAGCTTTGTCGTCAGTTTTTGGTGGTTATAAATGATAATAATTAAAGGAAAATACGCAATAATTTGTCACACTAGGTTTTTCCATCTGGTGTTACCTGCCTGGTGAGACTCTCGCTGTGTGTCACAGTGAAGGGAATCTGTACAATGCGGCTGATGGGGAATAAAGAATTTTATCATCACAGTTCTGTTAAAGAATACTCCTCTTTAAAATTAGATATTTGGGCAACAGAGGTTAGGACATTTTTGATGCATTTACATAAACAATTCAATTTTTTATTATGATTGTTATGATAAACAATACGGTAGTCTCCACCACAGTCATTCCACCAAGTCAAATGACAGCGTGAAGCTCAGTCTTGTTCAGTACACCACCATGTCACTACAGCATCAAAAAGCATACTCACACCATTACCCTCTATACTATTTACAAAGTGCTCAGAAGGTGGAACAAAACCATGGAAGAACCACTGCTTTGAACCTTTGGTCCTTTAAACAACTAGTTCTACAAATGAGAAAGGTAAAAGTGTACAGAATGCATATAATTCTCCGTAATAACTAAAAGCTTTTGTTTGACCCATCTATCCAAGCCAGTCATTTAGGAACCTTTCTTTTAAAATCTGTGTTTCAGGATTGCTATGGATCTTGCTTCTAGCAAGATAAGATATAAATAAATATGTCAGCCAGAAAAGGTCTGGCGACGTTTCTGAGGCCTCTCTAGCATTTACAGCCCTAGCGCAACGTCTAGCTGTTTCAAAGGATGCCTCCATAATGGCAGTAGAAGACCCTGAAATGAAGCTTAATAAAAAGATATTCATTAGTGCAGGAAAATCACACTGTGGTGTGTGGCTGAGCTCTGAGGTGATGACAGCTCAATGTGAGTACTCACAACAAGTGAGAAAATCGTTACATTTGTCAATGGTTCCCAAGCGTTCTTGATTGATCTCAGATGTCTTGTGTTGTGACCAGTCACTTGCTTCATAGGATTAATGAGACCCCTCCAGCTCGTTCAATACGTGTGTCAATTAGAAATTTACAATAGCGCTGATACAGAACCACACATCATATGATGCCCTATCGTGTACTGTCTGTTTCAAACAAGGCTTAAATACAACCAGACTGCCATAAAGCCAGGACTGATGTAAGAAAGGTTTAAGATTCCTTAAAAGGGTGACCTTTTATATCGAGCTCATCATATAGTATTAGCAAACCCAAGCATGGACCTTTAGTAGCAATAATCATTTGGATATCAATGAACTCATTTTCGTAAATACTTCGACTAATTAACATATGTTTTACATAAGCGTCACTGAAGGGAAGAAAATGGCTATTGCTTTAAGGCTGATGATCACAGCCGCATGTTATGGATGGAGCACAGCCATAATTTAAGAATCCATTAGTATGTTAGAGCTTATACAGCCATAATGAAAAAATAGCCCTTACCTTGTGATCTACAATTTCAGTCGAGGGAAATTTTTCGCAACGAGAAACATGCCTACATTTTTTTTTAAATGTGATATTTCATTGTTTAAGGACTGCATCAATAATTGCTGACATAGTTAAATGTAAAATATGGTGGGAGGGTTGCATATAAAGTTAATTCATTCAACTAGCACATTATTTATGACATAATATGATAAACTGGCACGTTCTACAATAGTACTGAATGTGCACCTTTAGGTGATACAGAAAGACAGATGAGTAATTATGCGTATGGAGGAAAAGAAAAACCATTTTAGTAACGCAGACAGGCATATAAATTACAGACCCACTTTCTTATCAATTACCAAACATGGCTTTTAAAGGGTGTTTGGGGGAGTGCCAGGAGGAGTGGAGTGAAGCTGCTCTTCTGCCGCTCATGTTGAGCAGATCGCTTAGTGATCCAGAAACGCTCACTTACCAGACTGCTGAGTGCTGACACTCCACCACAGTTCTGAAAGAGATTAAACAAAGGGGCGTTATAAAGACTCTGTCTATATACACACACACACACACATACATATATATATATATATATATGTGTGTGTATGTGTGTGTGTGTGTGTGTGTGTGTGTGTGTGTGTGTAGTATATATGTGTATATATGTACTGATAATGTACTGATTACTGATCACCTGAATCACATCTTATTTTATGAGGAAAAGTATAAGAACACTGCTGTAATCAACACTCTCCTCTTATAATGTGACCAGTGTGACTAGAAGTTTGTCAGTGGTAATTATTGCCATTTTGTTTAAGAGTGAACAAGAGATTTGTTTTCTTTTAATTGTTCAGGTTCTGAAAACACTGCATCATTTCTCTTTTTTTGCTGTATTGCCATGTATTTTAAAACGATGCTTTAAAGAGCAGTAGTTTTATTGTATTGTATTAAATTATCCGACATATTGTCAGCGGTTCTTCAAAACTATAAAATATCAAACCTGAGACACTGAACATTTTACAGTGGTCTCTTATTTTTTTCCAGGGCTGCACACACACACACACACACACACACACACACACGCACACGCATTAGTTAAAAGGAAAGAGACCTTTTCTAGTGTTCCATTAGAATTGCACAGGAAAGAACACAAGGATTGTTCTTTGGTGTGGAACTCAACTAGAATATGTTTATTTCCTTTCAATTAACTTTAATGAACTATATTCATGAACCCAGAGACCTCCAGCTCTGAAGCCCATTCTTAAAACTGTTCAGATCCAAAAATGTCAGTTCCTAGGATACCTACATTCCTAAATTGGTACCTGTTAATTCCTAAAATATTTTAATGGATTTTACAGGATTTCTTGATGAATTGCTCATAGCTGAATTAATGTTCAGTTTTGTGCTAAACATGGCCTGCAAAAATGTTTTATGAGTGAACAATAACAAAGTTAGTGAATGATTTGTGAAAAAAATACTTACATCATGAATAATACCCAAAACTCCATTTTTAATTATAGGTAAAACATGCAAATGCATGCATAGTTAATAAGGCAGCTACTTATTTGCACATCTATATCAAGTTTGACAAAACATCATATTAACTCATCTTAGGGACAGTCTAAGAAACATCCACCTTTTCTTCCATACAATTTAAACAGAACATGTCTAAGCATGCATTGATTGCAGGCTAGTTTAACCATGACCTTACAGCTTGTAGAGATGTCTAGCTGTGTTTATCACCATGGTGATAAAATAATATATGCTGTTAATAGCATGGCAACTGTACTATACGCTTAGTTATAGTACTGATGAACTTCAACCTTAGGTATTAGCTAAAGTGAGCATGATTAAAGTAGCTACTCTAAGAGATAATACATGCTTTCATGTTTTGTTGTTAATTTGATCACATATTTTAAAATGTATCATGACTGTGGCAGGTTTAATCAGCGAGAACGACAAGGTGAGGTGGACGGGTGCAGAGCCAACAACCTGTCTCTGAATGTGGACAAAAACAAAAGAGATAGTTGTTGATTTCTGGAGGACATGACATAATCACTTTTCTCTGAACATCAACAGCCCCTCAGTGGAGACCAGCCAAAGCATCAAGTTTGTCCACATCACCAAGACGGCGTCTCTACTTCCTGTGGAGACAGAGGAGAGCACCTCGTATCCTCATGGCATTCAACAAAGGGACTATAGAGAGCATTCTCTGGAGCTGCATCACGGCTTGGTCCAGGAACTGTTCCGTTTCGGATCGCAAAACCCTACAGAGGATAGTGAAAACAGTTGATCACTGGGGTCTTTCTCTCCCCTCTGGTATGGACACACTGCATTCATGAAGTCACCAACATTGCAGACGAACTCACACACCCCTCACACAACCTCTCCTCCCTCCTCTATTCTGGCAAAAGGTACTGTAGCATATGGGCCCCGACTGCCAGGATATTAGACTCCTCAATCAGAACTGAAACATAAACTGTTACACACTCACTCAGACACACCCCTGAATTGAGCTTCTTCCTTCTCCAAACACAGAGCATATAACTGTTCTGCCTTATACACCCCAACTGCCACTGTAAATACATCTATATCTATTTTATACTGCTCTCTTATTTGCATAGTTATCGTTTTTTGTCTACCTTTGCATTTCTGCATTTTTGCACACCTAACAACTCTGCTGCTAGAATACAGTATCTGTCATAATATTGTATTTATTCAAATGTCAATTGCTCTAAATGTTGCCTTTTCTCTATTTTGTCATGTCTGCACTGGTGTAGTTTTGTGGTGCTCCGTTTTTGTTCCTTTGTTACAGAGGTTCTCGTCCGTGTGTTGCACCATGGTCCCAGGAGAACATTGTTTCATTTCACTGGATACTGAATATTTGGCTGAACTAACCAAAATCCAACTTGACTTAACTTGATAACCTCATTTGCGTCAGTCCATGTTGATGCATTGCTCCTAAAACTGACATTAATGAAATTTCATGAATCTAGAAAGTGTTTGTTAACTAATGTTGGCTAGACATGCACAATAATGAATACAGTATATTTCTTGTTGAAAGAGTGAATGAATTATGAATGCCATGAACTACGTAATGACTGAAATTGAGGAATCTGATGCATCTGAGGAATCTGATGCTTGTATTTATTTTTTAATCAAAACAGTCTTAATCAGTAATAGATACAATTATTTTCACTGTGTAAACATAGGGTTCATATTAATCTAAAACCTAAAATTAATAAAAGTCCCAATCTTTTAATGATAGTTAAGTGCATACATCACAGTCAACTCTTCTTCCACTGTAGCCCCTCACTCTCATTTCCACAGCTGGCAGATTCTTGTTAGAGTGAAAGCTTTATAAGTACACTAATCCCCCAGTTTTACACAGTTTTTACAGTAGCGGATTCAGTCACCCGTAGAGGACTGAACTCATAGTTTTCTGAGGAAATCCCCCCAATAACGTGGAAACTGCAGATATACTCTGCCTTTTTTA
>JBBPDH010000018.1:1696127-1708429 GCA_037974565.1 Clupeocharax schoutedeni
CATGTTTCCCTCTTCTCTTGAGCGGTGGAGGCTCAAGACGAGCTGTGCTTGAAGCCCTGAGAGGACGCGAAGTGAAACGTTGTTTGATCAGTGTTGTTAAATATGGGGGTGCAAGTCCGTTTTTGACCTTAAAAGCAAGCGTTAAGTATTTGAACTTAAGACGAGCAGCCAGTGAAGGCTACCTGTGGAGGCCACCTGCTTAGTGGCGGTCCTGTGTGGGGGTCCTGACCATTGATAATTGGGGTAAAGGCAAGCTTAAAATGATGCAGAAAACTATATATATATAAAACTCTCTCAGGAAATGCGACAAGGAGCAACAAATGCGACAAAACAAAACACACACGAACAAACTATATATATATATAGTTTGTTCGTGTGTGTTTTGTTTTGTCCTCAAACTATCAGGAGCCATACCCCCCTCCTTGTCGCATTTCCTGCGAGAGTTCCTACCGTTTGCTGTCTAATATCCTGTTCCGGATTAGACCAGCAGATCGCACCCAAGGGAGAGCGTCCTAGAGGTGTGAGATTGCTTAGCCAAAGTCAGTGTCAATACCAGCTCAAGAGGTTTATGTCCAAGCACACGGGACATAATAAAACAACAGTCGCCCTCTGATGCTCATGCGCAAAACTCGACATGACTGGGACGCTCTTAAACAAGGGGTGGCTGTTTTGCCTCAGACCTGCGTGAGGCTTACAAGACACAACTGATCTGAACTTAATAGCATGGTCTGCTACAGGTTACAGTGGAAATGTGGTGGAAGCTGCAGGGTCAGCGCTGGGTTGCTCTGTCAAGAGTGATGCAAAGGGGATAGAGATGTATTAGACGGGCAGGCCATTAGGCCTTGTTAGGTCTGACAACTTCTATCACTGAGAGTATCAGGGAGATCCAAGCGTCCCCTATATCCCAATCTTGCTTTATCCTTCCAACAACCTCTCTGCTCTGCTCCAACCAGTCGCCCTAGAGGTTAAATCCTCCTCCTGAAGCTAAAACAACAGGATCACTGCTAGAGTGCTAATACTCGATAGGCACTGACCTACTTTGTGGGATTTAAGCATGTGGGGGGAAAGGGGACGGAAAAAAATCCTTGATCCGCTGCCCTAATGCCACCGATGATAGCGATCTAATGGCCCTAACTGCTCCGTTTAATCTGAAAACATGCTCACATTATTAATTTCTCATTATGGGAACGCAGCTCTGCTAATGGGATTAAATACTTGTTCCTCTTGTCTTTTGTCTATTCTTGCGGCCTTCGCATGGAGAAAAAAATGTATTGCAGAACCATCTGTCTGCACCGTCCTTGCATGTCTATTTCAATCACACGCTCTGTATTATGGCTTTTTATAGCTTTGATCTCATCATGACCGATTGACCTATATACCGTTAAACTTAAACGTTTAAGAAAAAAAGCTCTTCTGTCCACATCATAAAAAGGGACACGGCAGAAAAAAGGAAACTTGGAGACTTCAATCGGCATTATCTTTTCATAAAATAGATGCTTTATTTTAATACTTTCAATATTTCACTTAATAGATGCAAGAGCCAAACACAATAAAGTCTTCCTTTGATCAAGCATGGTAAAAAATGTGTGTGGGGGGGGTCTTCTATTTCTTTATACTCCAACATGTGGTATTTTAAAAGTCTGCATGGAGCGTGCAGGAATATCATTAAGCCTCTATTTGTAAGAGCAATTAACTGTGTATGGGATTTAGAGTGCCTGCTGCTTGGAGGTCCAGCTGAAACAACTGTAGCCTGCACTCACATGAATCGGTCTTCTGGCCAGCTGCATCACCACCAGGGGGCTCTGCTTTCCTCAGTGAGCTCAGTTTGAAGAAACACAAAGCAAATCAGTTTGCCCTCCTACATTCCTGTGCTGAGGTTAGAGGTAATGTTTTAATTACATCAACCTCATTGCTGCATGAATCGTTCCATCTGAGTTATTAGTCTAAAAAGAACAATACATTTCCACATGACATGCCGTGATTAATGTCAGGGTGATGGATTCTGAATAGCTGTTCGAACAAAACCTGACAACTTTACAGGAGAAGGAGGAAACATCCTTAACTTCGAAGAGAAGTTAATTTATAATCATTTTTTCCAATGATTATTGGACCATCTGTTTTGGTTCATTCATCATGAGATTTTTGCACAATGCAAATGGCACCAGATTCAAACACTACAAGAGTGAAAAACAACAAATGGAGATATGAGGTTTTGTGGCGATTACCTTCGAAGCGATGTTGGAATCTGTTTGGTTTAGAGATTGGTTTAGAAAACAGCACGACGCAGCTCACGCAGATGTCAAGATTCGAGCCTTCCAATCATAAGATCAGGCTAAATCACACTTTATCAACACCCCAGGCATCATTTCACAACTCTCACTTCAACACCTTTAACAATTCCAGTCAAAACATCGACTAGACAATGCGCACCGTTACCATGCCAGTTGCTGTTGCTTTTGTGTCGTGATTTAATACCACCCACCCAAGGATCATGTCAGGCACCTGACCAGGCATTAGATGCCCTCAGTCAGTCTTCACACAAATAGGATGTCTTAAAAGAATAGCTCAGTCATGTGTTCCTTACTTCAGACATAGTCTATCAGTCGTGACATGGCTGGTGTCCGGAGTTTGCTTCAGTCATGGATTCTAATACTTTATACATTAGCAATGCACTAATATCAGAAAAACTCACTGTAGTTTCTTACACTGTATGACATTCTGTTATTCTCAGAAAAGGACAAAAGTGGACACAATTGTGGCAGTTGTGATACAACAATATAAATCAAGCTTTAAAAAAGTGAGCTTCAGAGACCAAACATGTCTTGGCCGAAGCACTATGCTTGCAGTAAGGTTGAGATTGTGTGAACTGGATTTTAATCCAAACTATTCCTTGAGCAAAAGCTTGTACGCAGAGCTTTGTGGAGAAGACCTCAAACTCTTGCCCCCCCTTACTTTTAAAGCCATCCAGCTCATAGTACCCAACATGAACCTTTAATCCCCCAAAAGAGAAGAGTGGGATTCCTGAGTAAGGAGCCCAGTCGGCTAACGGCATCTTTGATCAGCAGATGCCATGGACCGAGCTGTCCACGGAACCCGCCGCCGAAGCCTCTCCCCCTGCTAGCGTCTGTTTCCCCATCAATCCATCAGAGTAATTTTGTATATGAAAGGCACGAATTCAAATGGCTGAATAAGCACAAAAATCCCTATGAACAGGAGTCTTTGACTGCATACCTAATAATGCCAAGCTGACATGCAATACATCATATTACCCATTAGCAGTTGCTGGGTAAAACAGGAATCAAAAGTCCGCAGGCTGTTGACAGATCAAAGAGACCATTTGCATTGCCTTGCAGTCTTTTCCATTCAATCTCACCTGAATCAGCCTTCAGAGCAACAAATACTTCATTATGCTGTGCTTACAAAAAAAATAGAAACACAAAAGAAATCACAGCAGACAAGCTTCCCACCTGTGGCCTACCGGTTGAGGCAGCCACATTAGAAGAGAGCGTGAATACCCTAGAAATAAAAAGAGAAGGGGCTGCAGTGGAAAAAATGGTACACAATTAACATGGGAAATGCTGCAAAAGACATGTGTAATTATAAAACACTCGCCTTCCTTGAAAGACATCAAGCCATGATTTCAATCCAGAATTAAGCCTCATTCAAATTGTATCTGCATTAAATAGACACAATAATACTATCACTACAAGTGTGTACTACGGACAGTATGAGCACAATGACGGCACGTGGTCAGGTTCATGTGTGAGTCATATGTGAGTGTGTGTCATTTCTACTCAATCTTAAGTACAGTATAAGGAAAGACTTGTATGATCATCATAAATTTTATCATTAATTAGATACCTTTCACTATTTAACAGTATAGCGAGAACCCAATGCATCACCTAGAAGGGCAGTCCAAAGGTTTCGGCATCTCAACCTAAACAAGACCAGTTATTCTTTTCTTTCTCTCTCAATTTTCCTCCACCTGTTAAGTAAGTCTCACCCTATTATGCAGTACTTCCAAAGAGTGAAGGCTTCCTCCAATCCAGGTAAAGCCAGCTGTTACATCTTTTCTAGCTGCCATTAATGCAATGTGATTGTGGAGCTCAACACAATCAGAGGAGAACACTAGTCTCAGACTCAGAAGTTCTATTATTGTGAACACACTTTGGTGTGGTGGTTTTATTTTTGGTAGTAGCTTTACAGGCTGTTGTGTTGTATATTAGCCTTTTGGCACTGTGTGCAGGGATTTGCAAAGGACTGCACTGTAAGTTAATGCATCCTCTATAGGGAACGTATTGAAATATGACCGGTTTCTGTAAGTTGTAGTTTATCATTTGAAGCTATTTGGAGACAAAAAAACAAAAATTTAAATAAATAAATGTGCACTTCTTTGCAAGCCATTTCATATCTTAAATTTACAGCAGGGAGTTCTTAAAAGTAATTAATGATTTTCAGGATTTAGTAGCTTTTAAGCAAAATATTACCGATACAGGCTGTATTTGTTTTTAAGTGAAGAGTGGTCCTGTCACTTGGTTCTTGGTTCTTGTAAAGATATGAAATCTGAATCTGATGCTAGACTGAAATCTAACTTGCAAAACTAGGAAAATGCCAGTTCTGTTGTGTGCTATTGGGTGTCCAAGTCTTTAAATCTGCTTCTTTATTACTGCACTGAAGTTACAAATAGTGAGACCTTTTTCTTCTAATCCAGTCTCAGTTTGAATATCTGTGTTCTTCTGATATCCAGATCATAGAAAATCTGGATGAGACCTCTGTCATCATGTGTGGATCCTGAAAAAGTTTGTTGTGAAGTGTAATCTGGTTGGTTCTGAGCTCAAGTCATGGTTGGAAAACTTGTGATTCACAGCGATACGCTCCAATGGCCTTTCATTTCCTTTTTCAGTCGTGGCCAGCAGTTGACAATATGATTTGTCAGAAGGAGATGACAGATGTTTGGGAAAAAGAACCAAAAAAACCCAAAAAACAAATCTCCCCACTCTTAAAGGGAAAGCCTGATTCCACACTGAGGGTGCATCAACCTCAAGGAAATATCACTGGACATCCAGGTGATGTGCAGCGCTGCTAAGTTCAAAAGTTCAAGTGAATAGCATCAGTAACTGACTAAAACATCCACTCCCCACCCAGCCGTGCACTAGGAGCAGTCAGGGATTTGTGAATATGACCCATAAACACAGAACTCAAACTGTCATGTGATTCAGATGGTTTAAAGGCAAAGAAGTGCCTCTTATCTTTCCCAAGAAGCTTTTAAAAAGGCATCATTCAGCACTCCGGAGCTCAGTAAGTTACACCAAAGACCTATATTTAAACCCTGTACCTTTGAGTTCAAAGAGCAAATCCCCCAAGAAGCCAGGCCCCATGAATTATTTGCAAGGGAAGAGGCACGATGCATCTTTTAACATGTGCAGTCACTTCAGAGTGCCAAGCCTACAAATGTCATGTCCTCTTAAGATCAAAAGTAATTGGTCAGCCTGCACAAGAAGACACGGGGTAACGAGGCAGTTTGCCAGTGTAACAGACTCAAGCGGCACAGCGCATGCGATGACAACGAGCTAATAGACCCCGTCGCATGGAAGCAAACACGCCTCCGCCGCCTGTTTGTGCATTTTTTTTCTCTCTCTTTCTCTCTCTTTCTTTTTTTGTACTGCATTTGCAAGTGTCTCCTCTTCAAACATGAATAAACATTTACCCAACGGACAGGCTGTTCCCCCTCAACACCCACTAGTGATGAATTAGAATAACATTATAAACATCTAAAATCATTCTTTTAACTGGGCAAATATTGTTTTTGCCAGAAGCGAGGCATGCAAAATCTCTCTGGGTGTAAATACAGGACGGAGCTACAAACCAACTGTAACACAAAATGTACATAAGCAAAGCTCCTGGCTTAATGGGAAAAAAGACCTTGTCTGTTCATCCACTGTGCTTTCCAAGGTCCTTAGGGCATTGGTCAATCACTGGGGTAAAGTGGGAGAGAGAGAGAGAGAGAGGGAGGGAAGGAGGCTCTAGGTGCTGACAGTTGTGTAAGCCAGTGCTTCAGGTCAAGCTCGAGTCAGAGCGAGTGGCACGGGCAGCCAGAGTGCGCCAGGGGTGGAGGGGGTAATGAAGGGCTGGTTGTAGGGGGTTGGGGGGGTTGTGTGAGGTTGAGGGAGGGGCAGTAAAGGCAGTGTGGTGCCGTGTGGTGCCTCTCAGTACCCTGGAAGCAGGTTAGCCACTGAAGAGCAGGTGTTGGCCTCTCAGTGTCCCTCCCCAGCAGCACTTAAGCACCGCCTCAGGACCTTAGCTGTCATCTCTGATGAACAGGCATCGCACTGTCGTCTCCACCAGAACTCAGTGGCATTAAAGAGCCCGTATTCTACATTTTCCTCTGAACTCCACTCGGAACATTTGTGCAGCCTCATGTACCAAAAACTGTGGTATGTGATTCTTACACGAGCATTTTCTAGACTTTCCTTGTCTTTTTTTTTTACTGCCTTCAAGACTGATATATGCCAGTGACCTTTGTTCTGATTGGCTGCTCTGAACTGTGCCTCCCTTCAAGAAGTCCTGGTTAAAATACACAGAAACAAAGTTTAAGTAGCTCCTTAAAGATGTCTGGATCTCTTGGGAAGTTGAAACATTTCTGGATCTCTCGAGACACACATAGGGCCCCTGAATTATAAAATATGTCATTTTATTTTTTTTTAAATAAAGTAAAGTTTAAGATGTCAATTCGTCGTACTTGAACACACCATGTTATGGGACACAGTGTGAACAGCATGAAATTGTTTTCTGGATTTAACCCATTCACCAAGTGAAGCAGTGCTCAGCCACCAGCATGGCATCCGGGGAGCAGAGTGGGGGCTGGTACCTTGCTCAAGCGTACCTCAGTAGTCCCACTGGTAGTCAAACTCACTGCCTTCTGCATGGGTAGATCCCTAACCACTTATTGCACTCACAATACTGACAGAAAGTAATGATCACTGATTACTTTACTACCAAAAACAGATTAAAATGAGTGTCCCTTAAACACATATTATTAATTTACACACACCTGTGAATTTGATTACTTATTTTATTTATACAGACAATGTATAAGGTACAGACAAGGTAATTGTTTTACTTGACAATTATTGTATTAAAAATCACATACCAAAATCACACATCTTCTGTACTGTTCCAGTGAGAAGCTAAGTATAGAACCCCCCTGTTCTGGTTCTGTGGGGTCAGTCAGTGTGCTGCAGTTTGGTCATTTCTCTGTTCCTATTAACTGCCAGGTTTGATGAGTTTGCTTGAGGAAGGAAACTACCAAACTGTGATGACCCTTCAGGAGTGGAAGTTCTCTCCCCACACCTACTTCCCACCTGTGTGTTTCCACACCTGAGTGTTTCCACACCTAGCAACACTGCTTATTACGTCAGTATGAATGGGGGAGTTTACTGCTGGAGGCTAAATGGGTGGTCAAACTGGACTTTTTTGAAGATGGATATCATGGAGTGTGAAAATTATGGAACCAATCTTACGAAATCAAATCTGTTTCAAAAAAGAGAGGGAAATTCAAAGGCTTTATTTGTCATCTCAACCATATACGGTTAGTACACAGTGAAACGAAACAACGTTCCTCCAGGACCAAGGTGCTACATGCAACATAAATTTACAATATAAATTAGCAGGAAAAAAACTAAACTAAACTAGATAACTAAGAGACAAGACAGATAGACCTAACAAATTTCAACATAAAATGTAGTGTGATATGTGTTTTGTTTCACAGAGAAATGTCACCAAATCTTCTAACACTGTTTCAAAGTGCAAGCCAATCGGGGCTGTCCCATGTGAGTTCCCATGTTCACCTCTATATATATATATATACACACACAAAACAATAAATACGTATTTCTTTTAGCAGCATAATTTCATCATTTAAACTTTAGTAAACACAGAGGATGCTAAAAGAATATCTACCTAAATGTGGAAAGAATGAAAAGGGCATATTAAAAAGGACACTCACCTATATCAATCGCATTTAAAGTAAAATATTAAACTATTAAGAGCAGGTAAAAAAAAGAGTCTTGATGCAGTGGGTGGCACTAAAGAGTAACTGTGGCGGGGTTTTCCCAGTTTTCTCACGCTCACGCTCACTCACACTCTCACGCTCACGCTCACGCTCACTCTCACTCTCTCTCACTCTCTCTCACACTCTCTCACACTCTCTCACACTCTCTCTTACTCTCTCTCACTCTCTCTCACTCTCTCTCACTCTCTCTCACTCTCTCTCTCACTCTCTCTCACTCTCTCTCACTCTCTCACGGCTCTACGTCAGAGAAATATATTTCGGAAAACATATTTCGGGACAGGCTGTGTTAAATCGTATGGCCCTCAAATGAATCAGCATGCATAAAAGAGGATGATTTAATCATGAGCAGCACAATTCGCTATGCCATGACGCACGGAGAGAGTCTTTGAGAATAAGTGTGATGTTTTATTTTCTTGTACATTAAGCAAATGTATTTAAAAAACACATGTAATATCTCGGGCTGTATTTGCAGGAGCATTGGAGTACTTTGTCTGGCCTGTCAGAGGACAGCTGTCAGCCTCTCGTCAGCGGGGAAGTGGGTTACGGGAGTGTACGTGACCCAGACATGCTGGGCAGCCCCCCAGGGTCAGGGGCCAGTCAGGCATGCCAAGCCACTGGCCTGAACCTTGCTTCCACTCCACCACCCCCCCTCCCCGCACTACCACACACACCAACCCCACCCAGACCGGCTTCCTCTGAGAAATACCATGGGACCACCAGAGCAGCTTCGGGGGTGCCACAGGGCCACTATCACACATTTGATGGCAAAGACAGTCATGCATGTGGCTCCAGTGGCAAAGTCTGCCGCAACCTCAAGGTCAGCCATGCCACTCGTGTCTTTGGAACTGGAGTAGGCCATGTTTATTAACACCTTGGCGCCTCAGTTATTTTTCCACACACCCTTGTAAACAGAGTTTCCTGAATAGATCTGGACTTGGATGGCCAGTTCCAGGAAAAAGCTGTAAATGCCTTCGAGCTTTTACATCATGTGTAGGTTCTTCACACATGCAAAAATGAACCATGCTCTAAAATGTTTTTCGAGAAGCTAAACATTGTTCTTCAGTGGTTTTGCTCCAAGGAACCCTTTTTGGCAGTTTTATTTTAACAGTACACTTTTCACATTTGTGTACATGTCACAGCTTATGGACCTTAAGTATTTTCCTTTGACTTTAACCCTCAAACTTTTCACATGTACCTGTACATGTGTAATGACAATAAAGTTTAATCTAATCTAATATAATCTAATCTAAAACTCCTCTTATATTTGTACTTTTTTATATTTGATAATGTTTTGCGAATAAACTGAAAGGTTTATATTCTGCACTTTCAGATTATATACATGTGTACACATAAATGTGTCCTGAAACAAGCAGAGAATTCTGCTTAAAGTGCAGATTTGTGTTCATGTAAAAAATTTGCAGGAAAAAACACATTCTTGTCATTTTTGACAAAGGAGTAAAGTGTAGATTCTCAAAACTGTAAAAATGTAATTCATCTACTTTGTAATTTAGTATATAGATCAAATACAATTGATAATTAATAAATAATAATTCATCATGAATAATCACTCCATTTGCCATTTGCTACGTTTACCCAGATTTGTCTTATTTGCTCAATTTGGAGCCCAAAGAAATTCAGTGGAGGAAATAATTATTTGACCCCTTGCTGATTTTGTAAGTTTGTCCAATGAGAAAGAAATGAAAAGTCTCAGAACAGAATCATTTTAATGGTAGGTTTATTTTAACAGTGACAGATAGCACATCAAAAGGAAAACTGAAAAAATAACTTTAAATAAAAGATAGAAACTGATTTGCATTTAATTGAGTGAAATAAGTATTTAAGCCCTCTAACAAAAAATGACTGGCAAAACCCTTGTTTGCAAGCACAGAGGTCAAACGTTTCTTGTAATTGATGACCAGGTTTGCGCACATTTAAGGAGGAATTTTGGTCCACCCCTGTTGGCAGATCATCTCTAAATCACTAGAGTTTCGAGGCTGTCTCTGTGCAACTTTGAGCTTCAGCTCCCTCCATAGGTTTTCTATTGGATTATGGTTCGGAGACTGACTAGGCCACTCCATGACCTTAATGTGCTTCTTCTTGAGCCACATTTTCAGTTTCCTAGCAGAGGGAAGGAGTTTGTTGCTCAGGCTTACTGTCCATTTTCCCGTTGATGTGGTGTTGTCCTGTGCCCTTAGCAGAAAAACACCCAAAAGCAAAATGTTCCCACCTCCATGGTTGACGGTGGGGGTGGTGTTTTGGGGAACATAGGGAGCATTTTTCTTCCTCCAAACATGGCGCGTTGAGTTAATACTAAAGAGCTCAATTTTGGTCTCATCTGAGCAGAGCACCTTTTCAGAGACCCAGTCTCTGAATCATTCAGGTGTTCATTGGCAAACTTCAGAGGTGCCTTCTTGAGCAGGGGGACATTGCGAGCACTGCAGGATTTTAATCCATTGCGGTGTAATGTGCTTTCAATGGTTTTCTTGGTGCCTGTGGTCCCAGCTACTTTGAGGTCATTAACTAACTCCTCCCGTGTATTTCTGGGATGATTTCTCACCTTTCTCAGAATCATTGACCCCCCACGATGTGAGATCTTGCGTGGAGCCCCAGACCAAGGTCAATTGATGGTCATTTTGTGCTCCTTCCATTTTCAAATACTTATTTCACTCAACGAAATGCAAATCAGTGTCTTTTATTTAAAGTTATTTTTACATTTTTTCAATCGTCTTTTTTTCCATTATAAAGGAGTTGTTGTTTTGTGTTTGATTTATACAAAGGTTTCCCACAAGCACTGTCTGGCAAGGCCCTTATTGCCTTAAAAGCCATTTAAAAGACAGGGGATATGACTATAGATTCCTTCATGTTAACTTACATCATGTAAGCAGCAGGGCTTCAGCCTGCACTACTACAGATGGGTTGATAGGTTAAACTAAGAAAAAAAAAATGTGACAGCAATTATTTATTGCGTTGTTAACGCTTTAGTTTGGAATGATTAGTAATTACATTTCAGAATCAGAAAATGTATTGATCCCAGAGGAAAGTGCTTATTTAATCTACAAATGTACAGTAAAAAGTGCTCTGAATTGAAGTTGTGGATGGCCAGGGATGTGAGGTATTTAACTGAGAGTATCCTACTGGAATAAGAATTCTTTGGCTGGTTGTGCAGTGGTCTGCTCCGATCTGCACTGGTGCCCAGTCCAAATGCCCCATAGCACTGAGAATAACGTTGTTAATTACTGTGCTCACTCTCCAATTAACTGTGTAATGGAGATCATGGCGAGAGCCAGTGCAGATAACAGCTATCAGTCATTTGGAATTTATAGAAATTCATTTAAAATGCCAACACCTGAGAGGACTTCCAACAGATCCTCAGGGACTAATTCCATTTCCTCTTTTCTCTAGTCCTTAAAGCCAGTAATTACACTCTAATACTTATAAACACACGCGCACACACACAGCTGAGCTTTCCACCACTGACCAGTTCTGTCTGGATGTTAAGAGTTAGAACACCCACACAAATTCTGAACCCCACACCCCCACCCAACACACACTCTATCCCTCCCCATCATTCTAAGAAATGCATTTTCGTCTCAAAGGTCAAAGCTAATCTTACAGCATGGCAAGCCAGTGAAAATTTCAATATTGCATTTACAGCTCAGCTGGCTTCCTAATACGACTTTAAAAATGCAGGCCAGACTTCAACCCCATCACCCGGCGCAGCCACGGCCACGGCTTTATGGTCGGTATGGGGTAATGACTCCACAGAGCGTGACTCGGACGCACATGGGGCGTACAATACAGTCAAACTGAACTACAAAAGAGAAGACCAGCTAAGCTAGGGCCACTCGCATGGGGCTGGCTGACGTCTCAATTTAGGTGGACATCCCGGCCTCCAGTGTGCAGCTGTACAGACAGGAGGCTCTCTCTATTGTCTGCTGAGCCGAGAAGTCTGGGACGATTTACACTCCAATGAGACCCCTCAATTATTGGCCTGTGATGATGGCATTTCACTGTCTCTCTCTCTCTCACACACACACACACACACACACACACACACACACACACACACTCACACACACTCACACACACACACACACACACACACACACACGCGCACACACACGCACACACACACACACACACACACACACACACGCACACCCCCACACACACACACACACACACACACACACACACACTGTTTGCTGAATTTTCTGATGGCTGCATTCAA
>JBBPDH010000018.1:1785477-1812708 GCA_037974565.1 Clupeocharax schoutedeni
CCTCCCTTGTCAACTCCTCAAAGGGGGCCAGATCACGTTAGGCGTGCTGTAATTATTTTCCGCATTTTTTACGGATCAGATTACGTTTCTAAATCCTTCCCGATTTCCGATCCCGTAATTTAGGCCAGGATCAGACCGATACGGATACAGAATATCGGATCGGCCCATCTCTAGTCTGTAGCATGATCCTGGGTATGTGGCATGTGTGAGGATGTGGCATCTTTACTGCTTGTCATGCTTAGTAAGGACATTTTGTTATGTGCACAGTGTGAAGTGCCCTTGAAGCTATTTCAGTTAAGGTGACATACCGAAAGCAACTGTCAGCAGGTGTAGCGCGGGGGGCTTCAAACAAAGCTGCTGCGAGGGGTAAACGGATTACCCTGTGTGAAGTCTTTATCTGTGTCACACTCCCTTTTTTGTCTGTGGGCTTTAGTTGGAAATGGTTGCAGCTTGCTGACAAATCCTAGCCAAGGGCCTCCGCAGTGCTTACAATTATTGCTGGAGTCGGTGTTTGATTAATGCAATGAAATGACCTCCTGCACGCCTTGCGCAAACAAACAGCAGTGACCTGAGAACATCTGGCATGGGTGGAAAGGCCCATTAAGAGAGTCCAATCCCCCCACAGTTCTTACATAATATTAATTTTGAGATATTGTCATGGAAGCTAGTCACCCAAGTATGAACCTCTTTCTTTCCCCACTGTATTTCAGGACTCCCTGCTAATCTGACAATGGAACCGACTCAAAAACCGTCAAGTAGTGGACAGCAGTGGAAGTTACAGTTACTTTATTTTGTTATGCTATATTGTGTTTTGTTTTTGGTTTTTGTCTTTTTTTATTGTATTTTGGTTGCATTATTGTTCTTGTCTTTTTGGAAAATTGACATAATGTTTTTGCTCCAATGAGTACTAGAGAGATCTGTGTCTCCGCGTGGTTCCGGGTATGGGGTATAGGTGCCAAGGTCTATGCTTCAGCATGGTTTGAGGGGGAGGGGGTTTCTTACATGCTGGGGTCTGGGGACACAGGGTGGCCGGGGTCTATGTCTCGGCATGGTTCAGGGTGGATGGGTGTTGGATGGGTGTGTCCGTGCTGGGGTTTATGTCTCGGTGTGGTTCAGGGTGGGGGATGTCCATGCTGGGGTCTATGTCTTGGCGTGGTTCAGGGTGGGTGGTGTCCGTGCTGGGGTCTATGTTTTGGGATGGTTACAGGGGGGATTATGCATGCAGTATGAAGTCACAAATTTTACACACTTCTTGTGCTATGGAGACATTTTGGGTACCACTTAGGTCTATTCGGGCTTGCGTACCACCTATCTCAATCACTGTATATACTTCTTGTTGTACTGAGCAATGTCATGACAAAAGTAGTTCTTAACTTATCTTAAAGTAACCTGTATTTTTGAAAGTTATTTGTATATTACACAGCATAATAAAAACCTAAACTCACATGCGCTGCTCTGAAGGCTTAGACTGAAACCTTTGTTAAATTGTTTATTTTCGCCAGCCAAACTTTTTCTACCCAGAATTTTGTCATGAGCTCACATCATGGCAGCTTTACTGTGCTGCTCAGCAGCTGCGCGCAGCCCCTTCAGGAGATGATAGGAGCAAAGCTGGAAACAGCAGAACAACTGCTGGGAACATGCTTCCCATGGTATCATTCACAGTGGAAGCGCTCCATCTGCGCAGCGGGTTGCACTAATCTATTTTTTAAAGGAATACTCCAGCATATTTCAACCTAATCTCTGTCTTCTGTATCTGTATCTTACCATCGAATGCCAAACACAGTTTTTTAAAGCACTTCTTCATACTTCCAACAACAAAACCAGCTCTGATGCCATTGGGCTGTTGCTAATTTTGATTATTAAATGTTATACATGTGATAAAGCCTTTGTAGCTACTTTTGCTTTCTCTAAGATTCTCTGGTATCTGAGCACCATCGTTCAAGAAACACATTATTAAAAAGATCATTTAGAGCTGTGGTCTCAAATTGAGTATCTATCGTAGTCACAGCTATGCAGAGTTAAGGCTTCTGCCTCATTCCACACACCTGATTAAACTCATCATGTAAACAACAAGACTTGTGTAAGACGTTTAATGATTTCTGGGAACTAAAACTAAGCTGTCTGAAAAAAGATGAATACCAGTACATTAGTTGTTTATAATCTCTTTAGTATATTTTTTATTTAATTGATTTTTTTCTTATTCAAAAGGAACATTTTTTCAAAAGGAATAGATGTTTTTTTTTTTCAAAAGGAATATAGATCTTTGTAGATTTAGCCAAGCTAGTTCACCGACTAATTAGGACCTCAGGTGCTGCATAGAAGGCCTTAGATGTTAAATTAAACAAATCTAAAGTAAACATTGAGTTATTTCATTTCATTTTGTATTCCAGTACCTTATGTTCACAAATCTGATACCGCAAATATATGTATATTCATGTCTGTGAGAAGCTTCTAATCCAGTACATATACGGAATGTCTATTAAATGCTTCAAATGTTCATTTTTAGTGTGTAGTGAAGCTGTTATAAATTATTGATGTGCACCACTACTAGCCTAATTTAGTCCCACAGTTATTTGCCACTAAATTCTTTTCTCTGGGAGCATTAATTTGATTGATTTACAGTTTGATTTCTAAATACTGTTAACTGAGGAATTCATTAATATGTTCTACAAAATGAAATGATTTGCATGAATGTTAAGGAAAAGTGTGATGTGAGTCAGTGGGTTTTTGCTTCTGTCCTAATTACAGGGGTACTTTACTTATTGTCTAAGATGCAAATCCTGGAGGTTAGGTAGAAAATGCTGGAATAATTATTGTAAATTGATCTCGGATTGCAAGCCTTACCTGGAAACTGGTTTTTCATTATTGAATTTTAGCTATGGCTAAAATGTGAAAAATTTGGTGATGGTGGCCTGCAGACAATAACGTATTTCTGTTTGTGTTTTTCTTTCTTCCAATTTGTGCACAGCCATATGAGGTAAAACACATTTTAAATCAGGAGAGGAGAATGACTGCCCCTCATTTTATAATGTGCAAAATACACTCCTATAGCATGACATGTCTGTCTGAACCTAAAAATGAACCTAAAACCTAAAAAAAACCTAAAAATGGTAACCGGGGGTCCTATACCTGACTTGAAATGGGTCAAAAACTTGGCACCATCCACTGCAGATGTAAACGTTAGATGAAAGAGCACTAGTGATTCAAACTCTGAAGCATGTTTTTGAGTTTTGGACTTGTTTTGGCTCGAAGGAAGTAGAAATCATTAAATGAATCTTATGTATTGCACAATACGATACTGCACACTAACTTTGCATGTAATAAAAAAAGTATTCCAGTGATTCTCTGAATGGTCTTAATGTTGTTGCACATGGAGTTGTTGTTGTTGTGCTCAGACACCTTATAAGCCTGATTAATCTGTATATATAATAGCATAGTATAGTTTAATTTAGTATAGTGCATTATAGAATAGTGTAGTGCAGTATAGTATAACATAGTGTAGTATTGTATTAGTGTAGTACAGTGCATTATATTATAATATAGTATAGTGTAGTGCAGTATAGTATACTATAGTGTAGTGCAGTATAGTATAACTGTAGTGTAGTATTATATTAGTATAGTATAGTGCAGTATAGTATGATATAGTGTAGTATTGTATTAGTATAGTACAGTGCATTATATTATAATATAGTATAGTGTAGTGCAGTACAGTATACTATAGTGTAGTGCAGTATAGTATAACTGTAGTGTAGTATTATATTAGTATAGTATAGTGCAGTATAGTATGATATAGTGTAGTATTGTATTAGTATAGTGAAGTGTTGTATATTATAATATAGTATAGTACAGTGTAGTATAGTGCAGTATGGTATAATATAGTGTAATGCAGTATAATATAATACAGTATAGTGTAGTATTGTATTAGTGTAGTAGTGTATTAGTATAGTACAGTACAGTGTAATAGAGTATAGTGCATTTTTGTATAATATAATACAATATAATATACTACAATATACTATAGTGTTGTATAGTAAGTGGTTTTGGAGGGAGCCCAGAACTTTGTCTTGACTTATTTTAAATGGTCTATATTACACTGTGATGTGCACCACACAGTTTTCTGTTTATTATGACAGAGAATTGTAGGTCATTCCCTACTTTGTGTTCACCAGTCTCCCACCCAAGGTTTATGATGTCAAACTGGGTCTCACACTCACTGAATACTTCAAATATACTGAATATTTCATGCCTGACACCCGTTATGGGAAGGTAACAAAATATTACCATTTGCCGACCTCGCTGTTCTCCTCAGTATAACCGCCTCCGGCTTTGTTGATAAGTCTGTTTTTCTCAGTGCCGCTACCTCAGTCTATTATCTCCACTTTGTCTGTTTTTTTTTGTTTGTTTGTTTTTTTAATTTTAGGATACTCTGACCAATTGCACATCTATTGATTTCTGCTGCATGCGAAGCAGCAGTGTCAGGCCCAAGTGCCGTCTACTCATTTTCTCTCTGTCTCAGGAACAATTTAGACCACAATTCTTGTTGGAGAAGCCTCGAGTCTGGACTGCCAAAGTAAACCAGATGAAAGCCGTTAATGCAGGGTGGCTTTGGAAACAGAAATACTTCTCCACAAAAGGTGTGGATTTCTGCTTTCTCTCACTCTCGGCCCTCCTGCCTCATTTTCCAATTTGGGCCCTCTCTAGCCTAAACTGGACAGTTACGGCATGTCGTGCCAGACCTCCCAGTTCAGTTTTATTACATGAACGTGTCCTGTAAAATCACTCATCTCTTTATTACACATCACACATCATTTATCATGGTGCTGCGCCAGACTGATGCTGCCAAGCAGGTGCACTGCGTGCTCCAACAGATTTCAAACTTTAATCATTTGTAACATTGGGGATCGAAATGGAGGTACAAGTATTACAAAAACAACTGCAAAGAAACATTGCAAGCCTGAGGTGCAGCAAAGTAGGTCAGTTGCAATTAGCAGATTAACAAGTGAAAACCTTCCCAAAGCTAATTAGTCACATTGTATGTTAATTATTGCCAACATCCCACATTTCATTTTTATCCAAACAAGTTAATTCCTCCCTATTTTTAGTACATGATCATTTTCCATACCAACAGGGGTAAACCCCACTCAAATAAAACAGAAGTCTTTCAAGAAAACGTAGAACTTTACGTGTTTACACTGTGTCGCCCTAATTATGGCAGACATTTCAATTCACTGTCATTAGAGTTTCATTTCTTCCTTCCTTTCCTTCTTCCAGAGCTCTGAAAAATGCCTCGAGGCCATAAAAGAGCTTACCTCTCAATTTTTACAGAAAATTAGAATGAGTAGAGAAATGGTTTTCACAACCAGCAATACGCCAGATGCCCACTACATAAAGAGACAGGCCAGATTTCTACATCCAGTGCATTAGCCAAACAGAAAAAGACCCCAAAACACAAGCTCTTCACATAAACTGACTATTGTTAGTTCAACTAGTGTCAGTGCAGCCAAACCTGGGCACAACATGGGGTAAATAACATAATAACTCCTCGTAAGCGCAGGCCCAGCTGTGAGAGCCACACAGTAATTTGTTAGGAAGATGACATGCTTAATGAGAACCACTTGCTGTTGGACTCCATAAATTGTGGAGGGCAGGGGGGTGGGGGGTTCTGAAAGGGGGTGGGGGCTTGAGATTTTCTGCTCATCCTCTGAAGTGCTTGGAAAACATTCGTTGCACGTCATGCTGACAGCTGCCGAATTTCCTGCTATCCCAGATGTGCATGCGCAGCTGTGGAGCAAATGTTACTCAGAACCCCTTTGGGCCTAAAATGCTTTACAGAGAGTGTGTGTGTGTGTGTATGCATGTGTGTGTGTGTGTGTGGAGATCTAAATGTGCTCATTGGCATAATTACAACTGCAATACTTTGATTTTACTACAAATGTGTACGTCATTTTCCACATTTATATGTTTAATGTATATTTTAATGTATATTTTGTAAAATGCATGTTCAGCACTTTGTCTTAGGTGTCACAGTGTAAAATCGTTCATGCAGACAGTGTGTGGTTATTTTTGGTAGAAGCACTATTTTATTTTAGGATACATATAAAGAATAAGTGAGCTGTAAATGCGAGGGTTGGTTCTTCATTTCTGCTCTGTGTTCCCCAGCCTTCGCAGTGATTTGTTCTATTTAATCAGGAGCAAACCCAATTAAGCAAACCGGAGTAATACTGCAAGTACTGTGGTGCCGTGAGGAGAAATACATCAAGCTATATAAAATCACTTGTCAGAATGTCATTGATGTTGATTCCAATGTTTTAATGAGAAGTGAATGGTCCTATAAACATCTTTTTAAGTAGAATGTTCTTATGCTGCACAATACTGTATATGGCTGTAATGTTTGTAAATGCATAACCCAATTTGATTGTTGCCGGCTAAACTTAATCTGCCTTTGTTTGCATTGTGGTGAGATGGAGGTGACCAAACTGCAAACGAGTAGAACATTATTGATGGATTTCTGATCAGAATTTCTGGCGCAAATCATATTCAGATCACACACACATATACACATATACACACACATGCATGCATAAACCCAATTGCCTAATATAACAGAATTAGTATTTAGCATTCTCACATGTGCACTCCAGGTGACCATGTTTTTGTCCAGATATGAAAAAAAGAGGTGGTGCCTCATGGGCAAGTCTTTATCTTCTGAGTATTGGTGGCTCTGATTGATTGGGAGAGTAAAAAAAATCTAACGAATAAGGACAATGTATTGTTTATTTATGTTTTAAACCAAAAAAGAGAAAAATAACTTTACTTATAATTTTCCTTGACTTTTGCACTGCACATTAATCTACATGACTGCGTTTACATATTGATGTCTGCATTTGGATGGAATATATTCGACTGTTTTCATTGTATACTTTCATGCTTTTGCAGAGAAATCTGGCCGCCAGGACTGTGTGGTAGGTGGCCATGCTGGAGAAGCTATCAACACTATCGACCGTTTTCAAAATGTGTGAGGTTCCGTAATCGGCCGCTTTGTTTGCCTCTGTCAGGGTGGCCTGCGCCGAGATTTCTCCTTCTCTGCTGCCATCCCCTTGTTCATTCCTCCAGTGTTTACACATCAAGCGGCAACATATGGAACTGATAGACGTGACGCCATGCAACATGTTCTCAGGTCTTCACACTCTTCCAGAAATGCTGCTCGATGTGGAGCTTTTCCCACAGTTTTTCCTCGCGTTGGCCAGCTTAGCCTTGACACCCATCCAGTGTTACTAATACGTTGCATCCCGCTGGGATGGCCGGCCCCTTCCAATGGCGCAACATGAGACTGTATCGCTGCAATCGCATGCTGCACTTTACACATTCTGATCCCGCTTGATCCAATGGTGCAGTGGAGATAAGCTCACAAAGAAATCGGGACATGAAGGGGGCCAAGCACCAGGGAGGTTATCGGCCCTGGACATGATAGATAGATTAGTTAACAGGATGGACACGGGGGCTGAGGCACATGTCTCTCATCTAAAGGGAGAAGCTGGCCCCCTGCACTGTTGGGGGTAGTGTACAATTTGTTTGTGTGAATGGGGGGGCAGCTGGGGATAGTTGGCTTCTTCTCCTTTAGCAAGAGTTTTCTGATTGGAGAGCAGATAAACACTCTACAGATAGGGTCTTTACTCAACACTGTCTGGACTGAGTTGGTGTGTGTGTGTGTGTGTGTGTGTGTGTGTGCTGAATTAGCCTGTCATGTCCAGCTAAGCAGTGAATGGAGGCTCTGTTGGCCATTCATAAGCCTCTGACATTCACTTTCTCTTGCTTTTCACTTTGGCAGTGGTGGCATTGACTTTATCCCAGACGGATTCATTCGCTTTCACCGTACTCGCCGTAAACATTCTTCACAGAAACACAGGCGCTAAACTTTGCTTTATAGCATTTTACACACATTTATCTTTGTTTCACACACATGCGGTGGTGTTTGTCCCTGACCATCGACAGTTGGAATGGGCACCTTTAAAAAATGTTTTTAAAAGAGCAGCATTCAAATGTTACATCAATAAAATGTTTTTTATTGTCATGAATGAAAAATTGAATTTGTCATTCATGTAATGTGTGCAGCTAGCATAAGAGGCACTTTGTGTAAAATATTGGCAAGTGAAATGATTTCAAGGTACATGTTTTTTATGAGAAAAATAATAGCACCAAAAGCTCTGTGGGTATTGAGATTCACCTTAATCTCTCTTTCACTAACCTCTCTCACTTTCTAAGGTTTATGCAAATACAGCATTACCAAGAAAGGACCATTAATTCTGTTCCCATTCACAATAATACTTCAGAATATTTAAGATGACTAATAAATGGAGTCTCATTTTGGGTCACGAAGAGTAAATTTTAATATATTTAGAAAGACAAGTGATTTGTTTCAAGAAATCTTGCTAAGTAAATGTGACCTACCCTATTGGCAGATTTTATAATGAATATTTCTTTTTGACTGACTTTTTGTTCTATATGTTTGTGACTCAGCATTAGCAGGGTACCATCCCCACATACTGCTACCCGGCCGCCCCTCGTTGCCGGCAGCCCACTGCTTCTCTTGGTGAAAGAGTAAAATGTAGAGAAAGAATTTCACACTGTTCACACTGTGTGTGTGTTCAGGTGTGACTAAAAAAGGGACCTTCTCTTCCTTTTTCTTTAAAATTTCTTGCAATGCAAAAAAAAAGCCCTCAACTGCTCTGCCTCAAGTCACTCTGTAGTTCTTGTTACACAGTGAACTAAGAACGGCTGGTTCCAGGCTCTGGCTGGTATATTCTCCACACTTCTTATGTCCAGGCATGATGCATGAAGGAAGCTCTTTGTTCTCAGCGTGGCATAGAAGATTGAATAGGAGATGAGAAACTTCTGGCCTGCTCTTGACGCCTCTTCATGCAGCAGTCTGGTCATTCTTCAAGACTTCTTTGGCTAAACATGTCTAGAACTGATTTTAAATCTTAAAATGTGATTAGTTTTTCACACAAAGAAGATTAAATCTGATTCACTTTAGTCACTTACTAGTAACTTCCTTTTTGACTTCATATCGCTCTGTCTATATCTTACACACTATGCATCCAAAAGTTGGTGGACTGAATCACGAATGCCATCCCAGCTCAACAGTATTGGATGAAGCTCCATCACTTAGAAGAACAAAGTTTCTCTGATCCAGGACCCAGTGATGGAAGACTAGCCAACACTTTGGACACTGTGACTCATGAGTAGAGCTCCAGAGCTCCTATGCTTTTGTATGGACATAAAACAAGATGTGTGTGCACCTTACAATGTTAGTAGAATGGATGTCTACATCTATATTTAATATTTAGCATTATATATACACAATATGGACAAAAGTATTAGGACACACGTGTTTTTCAGGGTTTGGGCAAGCCCATTACTTCCAGTGAAGGACATTCTTAATGCATCGCCATACCAAGACATTTTGGACAATGCCACGCTTCCAACTTCGTGGACACAGTTTGGGGAAGAACCTTTTCTAATTGAGCATGACTCAGTGAACAAAGCAAGCTCCATTAAGACATGGTTGGATGAGGTCAGTGTGGAAGAACTTGACTGGACCACACAGAGCCCTGACCTCAACCTAATAAACACCTTTGGATTGACCTGGATTGGAGATTGTGAGCCAGACCTTCTTGTTCCATATCAGTGTCTGACCTCATAAGTGCTCTGAATCAGAATGAGTGGACACAAATTCTCACAGAAACTATAAAATCTTGTTGAAAGCCTTCCAAGAAGAGTTACAGCTGCAAAGGATGACCAACTCCATATGAAAGTCTATGTATTTGAATAAAATGTCATTAAAATCCCAGTTGGTGTGATGTCCCAATACTTTTGGCCATACAGTGTATAAAGTATATAAGGTTGATTCTACAGGGGCCAGTCTTTCTGAGGAAGCCCCTATCAGCAGAGCAATGAGAGAGTGTGAACAGGCTGACAGAGATAAGGGTGCAGGGAGTGAGGAGGCAATTGGATAGTGTTCTTTCTCTCTAACTCACACTCTTTCTCTTGCTCTCTATCGGTGTCACTGCACATTGTGCAGTTGTGTGTGTGTGTGTGTGTGTGTGTGTGTGTGTGTGTGTGTGTGTGTGTGTGTTTGTGCACACACGTATCTCTGTGTGTGTACCTCTTTTGTGCGGTAGGTGATGAGTGAGAATCAGGCCCAGGGGAGATCACGTCACCGTGGAGATCGGACACATCGCCTAGCAACCTCACCCCCAGGGCCAGAGGAGGAAGTGAGAAGGGAAAGGCGATCCTCTTTTTAAAAATCATAATAATGCCACTTTTCAACCGAGGAGACCAAACGGATTAACCCCGATGATGCTGAGGCCCATTAAGTTGTGTTTTAATTGGCGAATGAAAGGTAAACTGAACACAGAGATTAACCGTATCATTTAAAACAATAAAAACAGAGCAAATAAAACTCAATTCCGGCTCTACTTCGGGATCAAATTCATGCCGGCAAGCGTGTCCCCATCCCACTGCCAGGAGATTTTCTTTTGCAATCTGTCAACGTCCTCCCATTTGACCTACACGGTGCTTTCCTGGTGTGTTTTGAAAAGTCTGTCACTATCAATCCACCCAAAAGTAAAGTTTTATGCACTGTGAAGATGAATGAAAACCACTGATTTTTTCAGAACCCTCCCCTGTTTCTGCACTAAAATGGTTTGTGTTTGGTTGGCACTGAGCAAATGGAGGAGAGTAAGTGCATGTGTGAGAGGTTAACCTCCCTCATGTCCCAGTCATCAGTTTCCAAACCACCAGGGCATTACTCAAACGCCAGCTTCAACTGTACAAGCAGTGCTGTGTGTAGATACCACTGTCAGCAACTCGGGACTCTGCCAGATGGTCTATAACAGGCTCAATTTTCCAAAAAATTGATTTGGAGTCTCCTGGTGACTGGTACAACGGGGCATATCTAAACTCACAGTAATAAGCTCCGTCATGATCCACACTTAACAAAAGATTGTGTTCTGTCATTGAGGATTTAACACAGGGGTTTCACATGGAATGCACTGTTCTAGAGAAACTTTCCTGAATCACAGTTTCCCACAGGGGTGGTGATAATAACCAGACATCCAAAAGCATTACAGTGTCTCAGAAAAGTCCCTCACAGAAAGGCATTACATGAAATAGTTATAAATACACTGCCTAAGACAAATTGATACCAGAATGATCACTATTTGACCAATACACAGGTCAACAAAAAAGGTGTAATCATCAGAAACAGCAACACACTTTTCTAAACCAGTTTTTTATACTGATTTCAGATCTGCTTTCAGTTTTTTTTCAGTCACATCGACTTTTTGAATTATGAGTAATATTAGATTTGCAATAGACTTGCGCTTTTTTATGAAACTGCAGGCACCAATCAAGATCTGTTTCAATATTTTCAGTGTGAAGTCAGACAGGCCACACTGTGGCATAGATAGTGATCAGTGTCAGTCAGACACCACTGTTTCTTCAAAAACACTCAGCATATGATTATTATATGATCATTATATATATATTATAGGATCAACTATCATGCAGTATAGAACTAGCTTCTTCACAAAAACTATGCGTGAAAAATTAAACACCACAAAACCCACATAAACTTATCTCTGATGATTTTGACCTGTTGACCTGTGTTTTCTCATTTATGTCTTCAATATTACTTTTTTCAATATCAAGGATATTCAAAAGTAATATAGAGTTCTTTCAATGGTAAAACGAGGTGAGTCAAGAGATACCCCTCTGGTTTCTGTAGAACTCCTCTTGCTCATTCCTATAACGTAAGAATGACATGATCAGTTTGTGTTGTATTTCAAATAATTATTGAAGAATGAGCCATGGAGTGGCATATTCTTGCAATGAAAAGGGCCCCTATCCTGTCATTTTTTTATTTATTTAATTTACCCTGAGGTTTCTGTAGTTCTATGTACTAAAACAACCATAATCAGTTTGAATCACCCAATCACCCAATCTCTTTGAATTAAACAGGTTGTTTATATTACTTTGTTTTTAAGACCGATAAATGGAAACTACCCCAAATGATCCTGCATTGTGGCTTATTCAGGTCAACTAGGCTGGATATCCTCATAATAACTTCAAAGTAAATGGCCAGGGATGCTTAACCGGTGTTGGCTGAATTGGCAGATCTAATATGGGCTGGTGTGACAAAAACAGTTTTTGCAGCTTAATTTTCCTTTATGGACTTTGTAGTTAAAAAAAAAAGTGATAGAAATGTACTTTTCCGTGATTTGGGCCCTTGAACGCTTCAAAGTTAATGTTTTTTCTCTTGTTGTTTCCATTTTGGAGAAGTCCTGTGTAACATTTCACAGGCGTCTGAGGAGGCGCATGCAGTGGTCACTGATGTTTGCTGGAGAGGAAACTTACTGATTCATTAGGAATTTGCTGAACTGGCAGAAGAAACATTCAGCACAAGGATATTCTTAATACTTTGTGCATCTGTGGTATGGCCCTTCCCTCTTTACTTCTTGTATCTGTTTTCTTCGTTTCTGTATAACCTCTACATGAACACACACACACACACACACACACACACACAAAGCTCAGACCCTGAGCTCATTTCAGCCGTGTAACGAGACAAATGATTGTCTTCCTGCCAGACGGTGCAGAGGAGGGCTGTGGACACAGCAGGTGCAGCTGGGCCTGAAATTGCTTTGTTTAAACTTGTCAGTTTGGAATGGAGATTTCAGAAGAGTTGCATCCTGAGGCAAGTGCAAGTGATCCCCACGCAGTAGTCTCACACCATGAGTATGTGTGTGTGTGTGTGTGTGTGTGACACACAAAGTGAGCAAGTGAAATCAGAGCTGCTGTGGGTTTGACCTGAGCTCTGGGTGAAAATAGCATGCAGACCCCGTAGCACCCTGCAGCCAAACCGACAGAGAGCTTTCAATAATTCAGAGTGCTATCATGGTGTGCCATGGGCCCTGCTGTAGAATTTGGGACTCTTGTTTGTTTATGCTTGTCGTCGTCTCCTCTGACTGTCAGAAAGCGGGTTGCTGGAAGGAGCCCTTTCACGGGAACGCTTTAAGTTGGCTTTCTGCTGTAAACAACTTCAATGATTTATGGCTGGAGTCGAAGAAAATGATACCAGAGCAAATCATTATTAATAGCATGCTAATTTCATTACCCAAACCCTCTGCGTCGCAAGCGAGACGAGGCTTCCAGAACCTCGCTGCCGCCGGAAAAACCCATTTCGGCACTCGACATGTCAATTACACACTCCAGATACGAACTGACTGGGGTTTAAACTTAAAATAGGCAGAGGTGCACCTAAACCCAGTGGAGGAATACAGGGCAGTGTTAGCAATTACGAAGCTGTATGGGATTAAGAAGATGTCAGTTTTCACTTTTTTTTTGCTTCAAGGCAAAAATGTAAGGGGTTGTTTCTACAGCAAAGCAAAATACATGAAATGTGTCTCAAAGTGCTTCATAAAAGTAAAAATAGCAAAACAGTAATACATTAATACATTAAAAGCTAGCAATATAAAAACCTTAAAAACCCATTTGGCAAAAAACAAATTTTGATATGAAATAGACCATAACAAATATTTATAAAGGCTAAACATACAAATTATATGCTAGAAAATACTTTTCATTGTTTTATTCCCAGATTGAATTTGATGTAAACTTCTTTTTGTGCTCACATTGTTAACAATTCGTTTCATTCAAATGACAAAACATGTCCTCTTCAACTGGCAAACACAAATCGACTGATAGCTTAGAAGCCACACTTTCTACACGTTCTCTCTGCTTATTTGAAAGATATAAGTGAGAAGCAATAACTACTAAACTGTGCCAAACTTTGTTGCGATTTTATTGCAACTTTGCAGCTTTAAGTCAAACTTTTCACTTATTTCCAAAACAAACATTTGCACTGCACATGGATACCAGGAATCTATACGAATCCTCGTCTTCCAACCCCCCACTCCCTTCTTTTTTAGCCTCTGGCACCCTTTGCCGAAGCATTTCAACAATGACGGTTTGATCTGAAACTCCCACAAGCAGCAAAGCCTTGGCATTCCATCTCCTGCTCATAATGGCTCACGGCTGCAGGGAAAAGAGCCATTTCCTATTAGTCACATTTACAGGTTAGGGCAGAGTGTGCCGGCCTTGACTGGAAGGCGCGCCAAAGTAGGTGAGAGGTGACCATTACAAACACCTCATCAGTCAGAGTAAAGGAACGCAACTCATGAATGCTTCTATTCTGGTGGTACCTGAGTTATTAGCACTCGTCGTTGTCAAGGCACCCATAGTTGTGCAAAAACAGATTAGCACTGCAAATCACACACTAACATTTCTATAGTGGAGTCAATTCGACAATGCAGGCCTAGTTTCTTCTACAGTTGTGGTATTTTGCCTGCAATTAGTTTACAGCCAGTCTCACAAGCCAGAATTCTGTCCATTTTCTAGTCTAACGCATTTCATCACTTAACATGGCCAAGAACCACCTACTTTAGTAGGAAAGGGCCATTTGATACAAAATGTCTAAGCACAGACCAATGTTAGTATGTCAGTGGATTTTCAAACTGGAGCAGCAACAAAAATAAACCTAAGCATCAGGAAACATGTGAGGATATTTCTCTTAAAAGTTAATAAAAACGCTACTACTATCTATGATTAAGATTTTTTTCTACAGCAAAGCAAAATACTAGAAAATGTGTCTCAAAGAGCTAATAATATTATAAAACCATGTTTGTGTGACAGTGGATTTTCAAAATGTGGCTGCAACAAAAACAAACCTATGCGAATGACTCAGGAAACACATGAGTGTGTCTTTTTTAAAAGTTACAAAATGCTCCAAAAGACCAAAAAACGCTGTTACTATTTCACTATGAATGGCTCAGTCATAGACAACTGCTTTCAATCTCAAGCAGTGGTGGTCTCTTTCACCCCACAAATAACACAGACGCATGGGCCCCCGCAGGCTGGGGGACGATCTGCTGGTCTGAATAAACAAATAAATCAGAGAAACACATTATTTCTTTTATTTTTTGGCACAAAAGGGAAACTGTAATATGTAGCTCCTGATTCTTATGCAACTGTATTCTAGTGCCATTCAAAAAACAGTTGATAATCAAAACTAATATCATTGCTTCCTCTGATTCAGAGCTTAGCCAGAAATGTCTGACCATCATGGAGGATGTAATCAAGGCTCTTGTTGAGGCTGCACCATATAGAGTATACCAGGACAAATACTATATTTTGCATTGTATTTAAAATTAAACCTCTTTGATTGGGACCTTCGGACATAAAAATGTTTGGAGCCCCAGAGAGACTAGATCCGTTCCAGATCATGTATTTGTTGGATAGATAGGCTGGGTGGGGGGCAATCTAAATGAGACTGCTAAAATCAAGATAGTTGTGATCAGCTTAAGGTGCGAAAAATATCAAACAGGCCATCTGTGTGTGGGCAGAGCATCTGATGCTCAGACGAGTCCATAGATGTTTACATCACAATTTCAGTAAGGCTTTTATAAAACCTTTTTGTATCACTGCAGACATCCCACTTCCTCAAACACTGAACAAAGCTTTATTAAGGTGAGTCTGGATAGCTTTATGTTCCAGAAACCACTCAGTCACTCATGGGGCAGCTAGTGGCCTAAAGGTAACCTGCAATCAGAAGGCTGTGGGTTTGAATCCCAACACTGCCAGTGGCAACACTGAGGTAACCTAGGCACTGTCCCCACACACTTCTCCCCGGGCACTGTGTTCCTGCCTGCTCACTGCTTCACTTGGTGACTGGGTTAAATACAGTTCACACTGTGTGCTGTTCACATTTGAAAAAAAAATGGTCAATATAATGTTAGTTTACATTACTGGTCATGAAGAAAGACATATAGAGTAAGCATATGTATGTGCACGTGTGTATGTATGTGTGTGTAAAAATGTCCTACCTAGCTAAACTTCACTGTAATTATGATAAGCTCTGTATCAGTGATACTAAATAAAGACTGGCGTGAATAAATATTGATTAAATTAAGTGCCACCTCATCACTGAACTCTTTTTTCTTGAATTGAGAAGAAAAAAGAGAAGTCACTCTCTTACAGCTCTTTAACTGATCAGCACAGCTGGAGAGAACCTTACTTTTTCTTCTGTTCAGAAGGTAGAAAAGGGAAAGCTGTGAAAAAGGGGCCGTCAGGTATGTAGCCTGAGGCTGTTTTCTGCTGAGTTATGAAGTTGCTATTGCTATTGTGTTTCCCGTCACGTGGACCAAAACGCCTGATACAGAAGTGCTCTCTTTCTCTCTCTCTCTCTTGCTCTCTCTATCTCTCTCTCTCACACACTCTCTCTCCCTCTCTCTCTCTCTCTTTCAGGGATCACACAGAACTTTCCAAAAGGTGTAGCATTGCAATAAATTGGTTCCCTCTGACAACGCAGTCCACTTACACAAACCACAAAATTTGCTTTCCATGTTGAGCTTAATCATTCCTCTTTATAGTGAGAGTTCATTCTGAGTCAGCGGCGTGGGAGTTACTACAGTCGTCTAAACAGGCCTGGGGAAGGCTTCCGTCCAGCCTTCTCTTTTCCTTCCCATGCTGAGCGACTGTTTAACAAGGATTTGCAAAGCAACCTCACATAATTAGTCCACAAACAGCCGTTAGTCGTCTAATGCTGTTTTGGCTCGGGATTGTTAGCCCTCTCCCCCTTTCTGGATCATTGGTAGGCTTGCTAGTCATAAAGGAAAGGTGCTAAAGAAAGTGTTGGCTCAAACAACACAATGCTATTCACTTGTTTTGCGGCAAGCGTTGTTGCCATACCCATCGATTCATGTAAAGAGCTTTTCAGCATTACTAACGCTCCACTCCTCTATTTATTTGCTTGTTACCATGATAACACCCTCCCTGTCTCATTGAAGAAGAAGTGATAAATTCTCCTTTTATCCCTCTCCAGTGCCATCACTGCTGTTAGTTTTATTGACGCATGGTGTGGAGGGAGGACACTGCTTGTATGAGTAGTCTGGGGCAGCGCTCGTGAGATCAGTGCACTAAATCACCCGGCTCAGAGTAGGGCTCCTGCAAGAAAGCTGGCGAGTCCAAGCCACAAAATTACAGTATCTAAGCTTGTGGCCGCGGGAATGCGAGCAACGGTTTTCTAATGAGGACCTTAGACATGTAACCAGAGACCGCAGACAGTCACAGCAGCCGTCAGTAGAGGGCACTGTGAGTCCTGATGGGCAGCCGAGTGGAACCACAACGTCTTTTCTGAGGACATGCTAGGAACCACAGTGCAGCCTGAAGGAAAGCCCTGAATATAAATTGACCCCTGTGTTTCAGTTGGCGTGACATTTAGCTTAATTTTCTCATAGATAGTAATGAAATCATCTGTCATACCACCTCAGCAGGAAACTCAGCAGGAATGAGACCATCTCTTAAGTGATTATGAGCCTTGGAGACCCATATCACCATCTTCAAAATCATAAATCCACCTCTGACTTGCACATGGATGCTCAGCTGTTATATTAAACCGTGCTACAAGCTCCGCAAATTGTGGGTATTCCTAAAAACATATACTTAGAGAACATAATGCAAGATAAAGGGATATTCTGAACTACAACTAGCGTCTAATATGTTATTTGTAAAGCTATGTAGAAGTCAAGTGAGCAGCATTGTACCGTTATTATAAATTTCTGTCCACTAATGTTTTCTCACCGCTATAGCAAACAAGCATTATGCAATAACCACCCCCACCATTCTCCTTCGACTGGACATATGGACAAAAAATCACTGATGCACTGCTAATGTAGAGAGTAATGAATACAGATGTGGCTTCCTAGCGATCTGCATTAGTTAGATTGTGCGGGGAAAATCAAAACAAACCCACCCTCTTGAAACCGCCCCTAAATCATTTAGGACTTGTTCAAAGGTTCCTCCCACCTTCAAGGTACATCATCTGAAGGGCGGTTTCCTAGTGTTTAAACCCTTAAAGTCTTACGATAGACTATTGTGACTATTAGTAGGCATGTCACAGCTGATGTAGTGGTATGGTTTGTTTTATTATTATAGGCAGAGTGCCTCTTTATCTACTGCTTGAAAATGTATAAGTACTGTTTTAATTAGTCGTGCAAACAGGACTTTGTCAAGCTAATTTATGCGCAGTTAATTCACATTAGATGGATCATCAGAGCCCAGTTGGTTCTCACAGTCTTTTAATTAAACTCACCGGGAGGTGCCTTGACAAAAGTGAACAAAAATGATGAACAGAAGAGTGTAGGCAGCTCAGGCTTTGAATTTCAAGGCATGAGGCATGTGCATGATTTCCATAGTGTGGTGGTGAAGGCCCAATGCCCTTGAATGACCTGAGGATTAAGTGTGTGCATGTATGTATAAGTGTGTGTGTGTGTGTAGAGGAGTGTTTGCAAACTCGTATGTCATATCCAGCGAACTATATAACAAGATCACTAATCTGGTTTAATATGTAAATATAATAACCCCCCTCCCCCCACCCCCAGCATCAGATTTTAGAGCTCCTGTGGTTTCTGGTGTCTGGAAGTGTGTGTGCGCCTCCATGTCAGTGTGTGTATTTGTGCGTGTCTGAGTTAAAACAGCTGCTTCTACAGCCCAGCTTCCAGCTGCTTTCAAATTGGCCTGCCATTAAGTTATTATCTGTTTATGGCTTCGTAGCCAGCACTGCCTCTGGCTCCACTATCCCCCTATAGAGTGCTGTGGCTCACGATGGGCTAAAAACAAAAGGTTGGGGTGATTACTATCAACATCACACACACACAAACCCAGTAAAGTTCCAGGCTAGTCTTGTCCTCCATCTCCGTGGAATTGTTAAGCCACGTGTATTTTATGTGGCCATTGCTGTCCTTAACATTGTCATCCTAATAAACCTCTGTGGTCTGATAGAGATGCTGTATGAGAATGGAGTCATTGTAAAAATTTTCAGCATGGGCTTTAATCACACATATGGCACATCTGTGAATTAGACACCTTTCAGAAATCCCATGAGTGAAACTGGAGACAGAATTAGAGACATAGTCATTTAGAGGACTTCTGTTGGCCTCTATTTGATGCATGGCTCTAATCCATATATTGCATCCACACTGGCTTTCCCTCTAACATTATAGGATTTGTATTTAACCGGCATCTCCGTGGTGAGAAACACGCTCCTGCCTGCCGTGGCTGGACAGTGCCCATTAGCAGTGGCTGCTTGTGGATGGTTGTGTTCTCCACTGGCACTCATCTGGAATGAACTAATGTTAACAATGCCAGAGGAGGAGTGCATTCAGTAATAATGCATCTCAGGCCTCCTGAAATAAGGACTAGATGCACATCAGCTTAACATTTATGACCACTGTATTCGTTGCCAGTTAGGGACGGCTGTTTCCCTTCACTTTATACTGGAGCGTCTTGTATCCACTCGTATATTAAAGCTGCATGACATAAGCTTCATAATCATCACAATTCTGGACTTTATCAATTACGCAGAATGGTAAAGTGCACACATAAACTCAACCTGTAAAGTATCCTGACAAGTTGTTTCAGGTTGAACCAAAATGTAATAATGTAGTTTATATTAAAGGACCAATCCATCAGTTTGATGTATCTAAACACTGAGAATATATCAGAACATACAGTTCATTCCACAATTCCTATATTCTATATGTATTTACTAAATTGCTACAATAGACAGTTCTGAATTCGTTCTTCTGACGTTGCAGTGAGCCCAGGATCCCCTGGGAGATGAACAAACACACTTTTCACTTCTTTTTTTAACTGCTTTTCAATACACACAGTTTTATTCGGATACATGTCTCCTCAGTCTCCTCACTGTTACCACCAACTGCCGCTGTACCGTCCCTCTCTTACCGGGCCTCCTCTGCTCTAGAAAGGTCTCGCTCCTGGGGATCCTCATCTCCCCTTTCACCGAGCTGCTAGCCAGAGAAACTGAAAAACAAAGGGAAAAAGATCAAGCAGCCTTCATGTAGCTTGGCGCTCTACAACAGGTGGACTCAAGCCCCACTCAGTCATGCTGATCAGCCATACAGTGCCATAGACAAAGAAACAGTTTGCCACAGAAATCTTCACACCATCCATCCCAAGTTCCTCCTCAAACTAAGGAAAACTGTGCCCTTAAATAGTGCACTCTTCCCTCCTCAATTTCTCATTTCCGCCTTGCCGGCGAATAACTAGCAGGAAGTGCAACACAACGTCAGCTTAGGAGTTCAGACCCACTGCCTGGTCAGAATAAAAAAAAAAAAAGGAGGGAGAACCCAAAACATCCCCCTTTGACTAAGCAGGACACAGCAATGTTATGGAATCTAACATGTGTACATATGCCTACCCATTTACAATGAAGAGTTTCAGCCCAGAGAGCTTTTTGAATCAAGTACAGCACAGAAGAGCCAGTCAGAACAGAGACCATTTACAAAACAGTCTTAACGGCACAGTAAGATAAACAGCATGTGCAATTAACAACTTATATTCATGTAGAGAAATGTCATGGAAAAATCAATCGTGACTTTTTTATACATGCTTTTCTCTCATTGTATATATCAATACATCATTTTCATTGCTAGACATATCTCAATTTCATCACGGTATTGTATTTCTGTTTTTATCTTGAACTAAATAGTTAACGAATATAACATCTAGTTTTAATGCTGCAAAGATTTGCAGTATGTTTTTTTAAAAAATATTTTTAGACCATAAGATTATCTCTGCTAAATGAGTTCATTTGTGGAGGTCATAGCATATTTGCATTATGATCTCAATACTCTCATGTAATAGTAGGATTACAAAAGGTCCCCTGGTGTCTTGAACAAGCCAACAAAATGAGCAAGCAGTGATATTTCCAGTTTCCAGAATCATGGACAATGTAATGAGGCCATCCCTTCTGACTTCTTGGCAATAGTGGAACACAGAGGAGCGTAATGAAGCCATATGTCTGGTGTCAGAATTACGTGAAGCGCATATTTGTTAGACTCGATTGCTTAGTCCATTTTAAGGCAGACACCACACCCCATGCTGTGTCGTTTTAGATGCAGATGGATATGGTGTGGGCTAGACTGAGGGAGAAGGCAAGGAGGTGTTCTTCGGATGCTCTCCACTGAGCTGTCCTATTGTGGCATGAACCCAGCAGATTAATTCGCTAATGGAATCCTAATTAAATGATTTATAGAACAGCAAGCTCATATTTGACATGGCCTGGGTCTCGCGGAATTGACTCTCACCAGCAGCAAACCTCGGAGAGCATGTTTTTATATCACGAACAACCCGAATGAAAAGATGAAACCTTCAAAAAAAACAGAAAAACTTGGTTATATATTAATAAATCTGCAGGTTATTTTTCAGTTCGATACCACTGAAGAGAAATGCTGTCCTACTTTACAGTCTAAAATAGTCCCAGGAGAAGAAAAATGCACGCTTTCAAAGCTCTTGGCATTCCTTATCTGCCATCAGTTTACAGAGAGGTAATAGAAAATACAGATTTCAATCACATGGGCCAAGTGCAGGATTGGTTTACGCTCAACTGCCTGCCCAGAGATAGTTCTGTAGATATGTGGCATATGCTAGGCTGTGTCTGATCGGATTAGTGTTCTGTGGTTAATGGAAGAGTATGAAGTGTGGAATACCTTTAAGAGCTGCTGTGTTTTATTATAATTATAAAACTGATTATAAGAATATGCAGCTGAGAGTAGTATCTAGACTTGATAAGACTTGATGCACTGGTATATTTCCTTTATTTAAAGTATGTCTGTGTTAATGTAACAAAATTGTATTTTACTCTGAAGACTGAACCTATTGGTCTATATCTAATGTAGGTCCTTACTCTGAGTCTGAAAGTGTGCTGTGGTATCTGGTACCAAGAAGTTAGAAACAGATCCTTTTAAGTTTGGGCCTCCTTAAAGGATCTGACTCCTAAAGATGCTTGATTGAATTAAAACCTGGAGAATTTGGAAGCCAATTCAACAACTTGATTGTTTGCAATGTGGCAGGGTGCTGAAAGAGACCAGTGCCGTTATAGAATATGTTGCTATGAAGGGGTGCACTTGGTCTGCAACAATGTTTAGGTAGGTGGAACATGTCAAAGCAGCGTCTGTTGAACAGAGCAGCATTCTGCCAGTTTTGTCTTGTCATCTTGCCATATTGTGTCCTGGTGCCAGAAGAAAAGTGATTATTCATATAGGGGGCTACGACAGGTGCCTGTGGCTACGTAGCTCCATACGCAGCTAGCTGTGATGCACTCCGTGTTCTGACACCAACACAATCTCACAACTTTTTGTGCAGCCTTCAAAAATATGTGCTGCGATCACGCTTCACTACCCGGTATTTTAATGCTAGTAACACTGCTAGTATCTGCACTTATTGGTGAGTGTTAGGGTTAGGGTTAGGGTTAGGGTTAGTGAGTTTTCCTGTCACATGGCATTTCAACCTGTTTCAACTGCTTTGCAAACAAAATCGACTCATTATTTCTCTCCTACTGTCCTTCCGTCACCGGTTACCGCTGATACTGCCAATGCAGTGTGCCTTAAAATACAGGGTAGTGAAGCGTTGTCCTAGCATGAAAAACTGTGATTGCAGCATGTTTTTTGATTACACTGTACATCATGATGGTTTCATAAAAATACGTTCGGCTCGATCTTGCGCCCTCCTATTAGTTGTCAACCTACAAGTTGTCCTTACTTTGACCACTTTTTTTTTTATGGTACTAACAACTGCAAACCTGGAACATCACACAAAACCTGCTGTCTTAAAGATTCTCTGACCCTATAATCTAACCATTACAATTTTGCCATTTTTGCCCATTTTTCCTGGCTGCTAACACAAAAACTTTAGGTACTATCACTGGTTTAAATGTTGTGGCTGAGTGCAATCATATGCATTATCAGAACATTGGTCAGAACGCTGATGGGAGGCCAGATCAGTGTTTTTTTACAGCAATAAAGAATGATAAAGCTTTTAAAAGGCAGTTTTAGGTCAAGACTGCTCTCACAAAAGTTTGATGTCACCCGTGTCTGTTTCACTGGGCACATTCCATGCAGGCAATGACACGCTGGAAAAAGGAGCAAGCTACGGACGTGCCCAACTCCTCATCAAAATGGACAAATGGGTCGGGGTGGAGGGCTTGGCTTACATATCTACATTTTTAACATTCACTCGGAAAACCTGCATCAGACCCAGGCATCCAGCCAAGCTACTCTTCATAACAAATCACTAACTGTCTTGTGCAGCTTTTGTCGGGACTGCATTTCATGGCACGGAGTAATTGCTTTGGAAATGGAAACCCACCCCGCTACCTGAGAAATGTGTCTATAATGTGTGCTGAGGTGGCGGGAGCCATTTTTTCTTGGATGGATTGCCTCTCAGCTGGCACCACTAGCAATGCAGCCCTGTCAAAGCCTGAAACTGCCCAGCTTCATCAACTTTCATGGCTTGGTGGAAGCGAGCCAGCCAGGAGCCTAGGCACTGAGAACCCGGGGAGCTTTCCACCTGGCTGCTGTTAGTACTCATCCAGCGACAGATCCATCTCCCTCTAAGACTGGAGGGAAATGGCATCTCTTGATGGCAAAACTGTAGCACAAGTGACATTTGAAAAATGCTTTATTTTCATCCACAAGGTATGGTAGAGATTGGAAGGCGGTCCAAAGGCCAACTCAGTTCAAGCTGCCGGCTTGCATCTTAATATTGTGGCTTTGGTTCACGGCCTTCCAAAGCTATTTTGGAGCTTTAGATTGGTTTCATGATTGGTGCATTGGTATTGTATTGGCGCATTTGTGCTGCATGAACTGAAGGTAGGTCTTAAAGCCAAAGGAAGGAAATTAAAAGATAAAGAATAGTAGGCTAAGCTATACAATACCATGACATCAGATCTGCCAGAGGTATTTTAATAGAGTCGCACAGTGCTTTTTTGTGCTGTGAGCTCTTGAGCTTTTTCGACATGCTTATCAGAAAGAAAATCATGTTTTTCACCTATAGAGTACACCCACACCTATTCAGAGATACTGTTGCAAACACATCTGTTGTGAACAAACAATAGTCCTCTCTCTGTTTTTTCAGCGGCCCTGAAAAGGAAGATCAATGACGTTTGGGCTCCAGTTCAATGCTGCAGTTGTAGGAAGCAGCCTTTGATAAGTGATAGATCAGGCTGTATTAAATAACAAAAGACTTGGATTATCACTGTGGCAGTCAAAGATCGATTGTGTGTCTGTGTGTGTGTGTGTGTGTGTGTGTGTGTATATATGTGTGTGTGTGTGCTTTGTCTCTCCCTCTCTTTGTATTGACCTCAAATTGGTACAAGGAGTTACTAAGCACACACACTGCAGGGACCTATTAAAGAGTCAGTTTACTAGACTGGATAAAAACATTTGCAAACACTCTTCTCCTGAATAGCAGGTGGTATTTCATTTCTGCTTTGTTTGTTTGATTCAGCTTTAATTGCTCTTTCATTACAGCAACATCATAACATTTTTAGTTACATCTGATCCTACACCTAATCAGAGATGCTATACTGTTCAGTATTTGAGCTGCAACCAGTTTAATAGTTTATGAACCTATTGACTTTCAGTGAATGTAATAATCTACCTATTATGTCTTCTTACAGTTTATTCATTTAATTGAGCATTTTACAGATTTTGTTGAATTATTGGTCTATGTATTTTCAATGGTGCAAACGGGCCACACAGCATATCGCCCCAACACTTCATGCAGAGCATTACAATTTGTCAGAAGGACTGAGTTAATGTAAATATATCATAGAAATGAAAAACCATTGGCTCTGAGCTTGTGCATTCCCAAAATAGCATTCCTAACCTGGTTAGAACAGAATTTAAAACCAGTTCATTCCTTTATGTAAGCAATCCAAATTGTAAATTGGAAAGGAATAGACTCAGCAGTTTGAAAGGACATGTTAAGGACAGGCCCACACACTCATAGGCTCATGGAATTTTACTGTCTACGAATCCATAAATTGCTCCAACGTATAGCGGCAAAGTGGTTCATAATAAATTGTCTGCAGTTGTGATCAAAGCAATTCTAAATGCAATGTCACACACTGTCAGAGTGAACAAATTCCCCATTTAAAAACGCATAGACATGTAGAGGTGAATGGTTGCCTGCATGATAATGCAAAGAAAATTGTGTGAGAGTAAATAGAAAAGCACATTCTGGGCTACTGTCTGGCCATTGGTTGTGATTAATAAATGAAATTACCGCCTAAATACAAAAAAGCACCCGATGTAAATCACATGAGTTGTGATGCTAATCCAAATACCCTTAAAGTTAAATCATATATAAGAAGACAATGGATTACACAGAATGAAACAATAACACTATTAAGCAAATGTTTGCTTAACAAATAAAATGGAAAGTCAGCCAAGCTTCAATTACAAGGATAATAGAATGACATTGGAATTATTCCTCCTTTCAGATGCATGTTTGCAGCATTTCTGGGGCCTAGAGAATCTCCTGTGGTTAGACTGAATCCTCAGACAGATGCTCCTCCATGTATGCACATTTAGGTGTCTATTAATACATTGTGTGAACTGTTAAAAAAAATACAAACATTTTAAATAATGTGCCTTATACGCCAGGATCAGAGTAAAAGTAGAAGTGAACTCCAGCACAGACACATTACTACAGAAATAAAGGAATGAGGAATTAGACATGCTGTGTGAATGACACAGGGACCAGCCACAGGGACAGCATGTTTATAGCATGGTGTGGGACTGTGAGCTGCTTGCCAGAGCAGAAGAAAATGTATTATACACCTCTAAAGGCCTCTAAAAGTTGTTCCAAAACGTTGTTCTGACAAAATTAGATAAAGTGAGATAATGATTCATTTTTTATCATTTATTTTATAGGGATTCCATGCATTTGCCTGAGTGACCCATTGTCAGGGCTTCTGGAGCTGCAACCCCTCAATATTTAATACTAACCTTCTTTGCATTTGCGCCTTGCTTGCAAGGTGTGTTAAGAAAGTAATACACTTGCAGGAGGTACTCATTAAGCTTTATTTGTAGTAACAGATGCAGGAAATAAAAACCAACAAGTGCTGAAGTCAGCGTGGTTATACTTAAGCACAGCAAACCAGCGCAGGGAGTAAAGCAGCTTCAGTTAAATGGGTGAACAGAACAGAAGTAGTCCAGTGCTACAGCCTCAATTGTAGTGCCACATCAGAACGGTGGAGAAATAACAGAAAGAGTTCACTGACAAAGTGTCTGCCGCAGAACAGCTGCAGCTTTACAGTAAACAGGCAAACAATAGGCAACACCTTTAACGAAGCCCTCTGTGGTGTGGAGAGGTAAGGCTCAGGGAGCGCCAAGTCCAGCCAGGATGCTCTACCTGAGGTGTGACGAAGAAGGACAGTCTGGCGTAAGGTATACTAAGAAACGCCAGGTCCAGCTGCTTGGGTCTACCTGGTCACTCTCTTCACTGTCAAAGAAGAAACAACAGCATACAGGTTTCAGTGTTCTGTTAGGAGAACACACAGTCAAACAAACAAACGAACACACCATGCTAGCCGGTTCTAGATTAAAGCTTAGACAGGGTGTGACAGGAAAGGTAGAACAAGTGTGGGGCAGCTGGTGGCCTGGTGGTTAGGGAGTTGTCCCTGCAAACAGAAGGTTGTGGGTTTGAATGCCAGAACTGCCAGCACTACTACAGAGGTACCACTGCTCCTCTGGTACTTTGTCGCTGGCTGCCCACTGCTTCACTGTGGTGCTGTACTGTGGTGTGTTCATGCGTGACTATCAGAGCCGCTTAACTAATCAGAAAAATGGAAGAAACCAAAATGCCAGGGAACACAGGGGAGCAGGAGGTGCCAGGCAGAGCTGTTGTGACTCTGATGGCAGGGGGTTTGGCATGTGAGGCGCTACTGTGGTTACATCTTCACCTGATTGGTTTCTTTGCTACGTTTTGGTGTGCAGAGCAGAAAACAGAATACCTTTGATTACATTTCATACTGTATGTCATGTACGCCAGGTCACGTGGGATCAGTTGGCACCGTAAATGACCCCATTTAGAGTATAAAAGCAGGAAAGTGGATACACACATCACACAGACATTGAAGTTATGTGCTTCATGTTACTCGTGCCAAACCTTTCTCTTAGTTATCGGTACTGTGAGTACAAACCGGATTCTAAAAAAGTTGGGACACTAGACAAATTGTGAATAAAAACTGAATGCAATGATGTGGAGATGGCAAATGTCAATATTTTATTTGGAATAGAACGTAGA
>JBBPDH010000018.1:1812808-1823574 GCA_037974565.1 Clupeocharax schoutedeni
CTATTCCAAATAAAATATTGACATTTGCCATCTCCACATCATTGCATTCAGTTTTTATTCACAATTTGTCTAGTGTCACAACTTTTTTGGAATCCGGTTTGTAATTACGCTTCTTTATCTCTGCAGTTGCCTTGTTGGTTTCAGTGAAGGATCCAGAATATTAAAGTGGAAGTAATAACTAAGGAATGCATCTTCAAGGTGACACTTTACAGACGAGAGAGGCATCTGAGCTATTATTTTTATTTTTTAAATCTCCTCCTTCTGTCTTGTTCTGGTCTATAAAGCAGGTGGGACAGGCAGTAGATTACTCCAAAATATGAATCTCATGACCCATAAATTACCATAATTTTCATTGTTTTGTTTTATTTTGTCCAATTGCTAAAACCAAAATGCAGCAGTTAAAACTTAACTGGTACAAAACAAGCAGTTTACATGCAAGACAGAAGATATAATATAATGAAAAATACCCAGTTTCAGGTGGTGTTCTGCAGCAGTGGGACAAGGGGGTTATTTGACTGGATGTTTATGTCAGCATATATTGTATGTGACCCTCTTGCTCTGCATGTGTCTTGTTTACTCTTTCCCTGTCTGTGTCCTGACAGAACAGCCCACATCAAGAATGGTCCAGTGAAATTTTTCATGGTTCTTGTGATGGCCAGTCTTCTCTGAACTACAAGATTGCTGCGAAAAGGAAAACTTGACTATGGCAGAACATAGATCAAGCCAATATGAATTGCCACAGTCATTAGCTTTGCATTCTGGCGCTCTGAGAGAACACTAACTGTCAAGGCTTTGCAACATTTGTGTTGCATTTCTGACTCCTCTCAGGCTAGACTGTCTCGAGTTTTTCCCCCCATCTGCTGTGCATTATTTAGAAGACTGATGGAGTTTGTTTTCAAAGTTTAACGCAGGCTTGTTCCACTTTCTCCCTTTCTTCCCTCTCGCTTTCTGTTTGCCAGTGTGGACTGACTTGCCAGGCTACAGCTACAGCTTACTGGAGCAGTGAGCATGTTTCCCCATGGCTCTGGCATGAAATACAGCTTTAATAAAATGCCTGATGGCAGAGGGGTTTTGGGCTGGATCTCAGTGTGTGGCGGACTGCCGCTCTCCGACAAGGTACTGCGTTAGGGGGAGAATTCATGACTTGACGAACTGTGTGTGATGTTGTGGGAGCGGGCCTGAGAGAAGAGCTGAACTCCCGCCCACCTCGCCTCCAAAAGGTCAGCAGAACCAGCCATGCTTATCGTCTCATCCAGCTAAGAACAGCAGGATGACTGCAAGACCGAACTCGTTTTTTTTCTTATGTGGAACATGTGCAATTTAGCAGCTTAGTTCATCAGATATTCTGGGCAGCTGGTGGCCTGGTGGGGAGGGCATCTGCCCTGGCACTAAGAAGAAGATGAGTTTGCATATCAGGAGTTATGCGTCCAATGCAACAGACTTTGCAGTTAGTGTTCTCCTCCAAATGTGTTGAGCCTCCAGTGATGTTGAGTTACATGATTTGAAATTACAGTCGACCCCCAAAAAACTGCAAATCTGTAATGTGTGATGCCTATAAATGCCTATTTTTATAGTGTAAACCCAAATATGCTACCAAAACACTTTCATTTTTATCTCAGCTTCATACACTGCTCTTTATGGTAAAGTCAGGAAACAGTTCTGGACTGTGTCTACCAGAAATGTGTAACAGAGCAGCAGCCAATCAGTAGCAAGTAGAAATGAGTAACACTCTCGGATTGGCTACTTTCAAACTTCCCCACCTCTGAGTACAGGGGTATTTCACCCTCCCAATACACGCTTTCTTTGTGTTCTCTCGACAGTACCAAAAAATATACAGTAATCCTCTGGCTACAAATGCAAATGAAAAGGCCTCCTGGAGATCAGTCAAATTGTGGAGTTTGAAGTGTGTATATTTATTGACCCCAAAAAAACAAAAAAAGGTGGAGGATATTTGCAGTTTCCGCATTATTGTGTTTACTGTATATAGTTAAATATTTTAAATATTTTTAAAATATTTACATTAATGTTGACAAAATAGTAAATTATATACATTATAATGTATAATGTATATATAAAGAAGAATGTCAGTCTGCGTTTGTGCCTCCTTTCTGGACGGGCATGGTCCTGATGTGAAGAGGATGTTTGCAGGTGTTTCAGGGAACAACTGTTAATTCGGTTCTAAGAAAAAACACGAACGACTGAGGCCACAAACTCTGAACCGCAACTTCGCTCACCTTCAGTATGTACTGCTAAACCTTATTATGTACTGCTAACCTTCATGACAGACATGATTGACTTACCGACTGATGCCAAGATGCAGAGGTGCCCAATCATTTTGTCTTGGCAGGCCAAAATGCAATGGTTTTGTAGTCCAAGGGGCAAAAAGACAAAACAATGGCAAACCACGTAATTAATCCAGGGTTAGATCAAACCATGCTGAAAGTTGCCTGGCTGGATGAATAATCATAAAGGAATTGAAGGCCGAATATAATCTTAAATTCAGAGCTCTAGTAGTTTATTAAATCACTTGTTCCATTTTAATCCTGGGCTAACTACAATAAATCTCAACCATCTCTTTGGCAATCATCCTCAAAATAGCAAAATAAACCCTCCTCAGAAGCCAGCGAGGTTTGTAAGCTATTCTTTTTCCCACAGAATGAACACTATGTTAAAATGTTAGGGAGACCAATCTATCATGTCTGCAGTTCCAACATATGCAACCAATTTGAAGAGAACACTATAAAAACATCCATGCCCCTGAATACAAATGAGCATCGTGTTTTAATGTGTCAACCGGACAGATGCAGGCCAACCATTAAGTTAATTGTTAACTTAAATTGCCCAGTCTTGTAAATCACATGTAAGTGTGCATGTGGTGGCACCAGCAATTCAATGCCAGAGGGTAAAATATGTTGTATGGTTTGGCAGAGAAACATATTACAAGCTTTCGGGGCTTGGAAAGGATATGATATAGTATAGCTGGGTGTGTGGTGAATCCCAAGCATGTGATCTGTTTCCACCATAGTGATTTTATATCATTCGCATCATACGCGCATCAGACCTCTCATGCTGACATGCTAGTGTTTACTTTTGCCATTGATTTCTCTGCTTTCCAATTTTCTCAACTGCCCTTTAATGCTGTTCCAGGTGTCTCCCCATAATACTGTTTTTCCTCTCGCCTCCGTCTGAACAATAGACTATCAGACAATCAGCCGCCTTGACAACATGATAAAACCGGCATGTCGTTCAATCCTATAAACTCCTGCCGGTTGTTATCAGGGCTATAGTATTGTGTGGTCGATTTTTTTACGGCTCACCACCTGGGCTGGACTGCCCAGAGAAGGCACTGGAGAGAGGTCTTAATGCTCCTCCATTTGCTGTAATAACAGATAGGAAGCCAATTTATTTTTATGGCCAATAAAAGACAATAAATGTCTGCGCTAGGGGTCCCACAGTGAGTTAGATTTCTTTTCTGCTTGTTTTGTTTTCATTGAGGGTCAGATGTCAAACCCATGCAATATATTTATTCCGTAATGTGGTGAGCTTTTAAAGCCAGGGAGAAACCTCAAGGGTTTCGCCAGTTTAGAAATGAAACAAGAACCAAACTAATAAAATAAAACGTAATAGTATGATAGCTTCAGGTCTGCATGTCGTACTCAGCTGCAAACTACACATCCAGCAAAGTGAGAACATTTGGGAACTCTGGATCACTCTTTGGAACTCTAGATAACTCTAGTATTTATCCAATGACAAAGATTTTCAACATATTCCACACTGATTTGACCAAATTTTTGAGGGTGTCCTGAAAAGTTAATAGAGAGAGAGAGACAGTGTTGAAATAATTGTATATAAACAGATCATCCATAACATTTAAACCTTCTTAACCTTCATAATACTGTGTTCATCCCTTGTGCCACCAAAACAGCTCTGACCCATCAAGGCATGGGTTCCACAATATTGATCATGCTATGCTGTGGTATCTGACACCAAAGTGCTAGCCACTGATGTGAAGAGGAGTCTAGTTATCAGACAAGTTTGCCCCGCATATCCCACAAACGCTCAAGTCGAGTCAAGCAGGTGTCTTTGGTCATTTCAACCATGTACACAGTTCACAGTGAAATGAAACAATAATCCACGAAGACCATGATGCAACACAAAATCAGAACACCACAAAATTACCCACATGTGAGCAGGACAGGGCTACAGAGAGAGTACGAAGAGAACAAGAGCAACGGTACTATAATATACAGGATAGGAAAACAGTGAAGTAACAGTAATAGTGTGAGTGAATACTTTATAATGACATGCTGTAATCTAGCAGCAGAGTTTTTGAGTGTAAATGTAAAGCAATGCAAAGACTGAGGTAGACAACCATAAGTAATTCGGCCAGACTAAAGGATGCAAAAGAGGGTGTCTGTGGGGTGTCTGGTGGTTTTGAGGATGCAGAGTGTGGTGTGAAAGTCTGCAAAAGAAGGGAGCAGTCGTTACTATCCTCTGTAGGGTATGATGCAGCAGAGTTTCTGTGCCAGGCCAGAATGCAGCTACCGAGAATGTTGTGTAGTCCCTCTGTAGAACGTTGTGAGATCAGGCTCTGTAGATTTACAATTACCTTTACGGCATTTATCAGACGCTTTTATCCAAAGCGACTTCCATTCACTAACTACAGGGACAGTCTCCCTAGAGCAACTCAGGGTTAAGGGTCTTGCTCAGGAACCCAGTGGTGGTGTGCTGATGGTAGGATTCGAACCCATGACCTCTTGGTCTAGAGGCGAGTATCCTAACCACTACACCACCACCACCCTTTGCTAGACCTTCCTGGCAACGGTGCTGGAGTTGAGAGTCCATTTAAAGAAACTTGGGGTTTACATCACAGGACAGTTCTGGACAGTTTCCTCTGAGGACTCATGAACGTTCAGCAGCGAGTGATCATGGTGTGTTCAACAACCTTCTCTTTTGTTGAATTTTTTGGCTGTGTTCCAGTCCATTAGCTGTTGCATCTTCTCTCTGTCCACCACATAGTTGTTCTCACTCATCAAACCCACCATGGTCATGTCTTCAGTGAGTAATAATAAAGCACAGTCGTGTGACAGCAATGTGAACAGTAGAGCCCTGGGGCCCCTGTGCTCAGAGTTGTGGTTGGTGGTGGGTGGTAGGGAATTCTGTTGCCACACACCTTGGTTGAGCAGGACTCTGCTCCCTGTTTACCAGGGAGTCCCAGACGTCACAGGCAGGGGGTCTGATCCGTACTGATCTGTACTGTACTCTGATCCAGCCAGCTAGCCTCCATGGATAGGCCCTTGTCAAAGATCATTACTTTTGTCCATTTTTCCAGCTTTCAACATATTAACATGGTGTATACTTTATTGCAAAACAACACATTTAACGTTAGAAATAGGAAGCCATGGAAATAAATGTAACATAAAAGGCAAAGGGCAGCAGCTCCTGGGATATAGCCTGTTTTTGAACATACTGAGAAAAGAAATGGCCTCAGCCCATCATTTGTTTCCAGTCAGTGTGAAAAGGCACATGACCTTGGAGCAAGGACAGGCCTGGCGTTGTGGGCGGCAAGCACTTTTGTCTCCAGTTTCTCTGGAGATTCCGGCAGTCCATCACTGTCATAAGCTCATTATTGATCAGAGAGGTCTGTGTGTTATGTGCACACAGACTTGCCGTTCATCCCAATCTTTTACTGCATTGGCATTCAAGGGAGACAGTGTGCAGTGTGCTGAAATAAAAGCCATTAAAATAAAGTTTCAGTGTTGTTATACCTTTAGATCAAAGTGAAGGCATTTTCTGGCACAAAATATTTCAATGTATTTCAGTTGTGGTGTGATTATACAGAGACAAAATAAGAAACACACTATATAAAATTATTTAAATAGCCCAGATGTGTTTCAGAAAATGGTACTTTGTGCAGAAACATAACTGTAAGACCGTGAAACGAACATTACAAGGAAGTAACGCTTTAAGATACAGAAATTATTTTTACAGGAAGCATTTAACCATGAAAAAGAGATACCTAAAGATTGGTTCATGATAGCTCCTAGACCAGTGGCTGCTGAGTTCAGTGAGAGCGCTTGTGTGGGCAAACTGCGTGCCACAAAAGGAGCTTGGACAGCTTTTCCAACATGGTCGTCCAAACACAGCCTGAAGCATTGTACAAACAGCGGCAGGAAATTGCTGCAAATTACACACACTGACATCGGCACGATCTGCAAACCTCTCGGCTGCTGCGGGAGGAAGCCTCTTCGTCCTCGAAATTTCGCCAGCTGCTCCTTGAGCCTGGGGATCATTCCCCTTCCCATTATCCCCAGCCCCACACAGTCCCCATCTCCCTCCTAAATTCTGTTTAATTAGGCCTCATCTCAGAAGAACTGGAACACAGTTCCAGCGAACGCTTGCAGTTCCTCTCCCAGAAAAGACCTTGAGGCGTGTTGGTTTTTCCCTGATTGACTGGAGTCGTAATAATCACACAGCCCTTTTACTGCAATTAACTCTCCTATATCCACATCCACAACTGCTTCACAGTTACAAGGCAAGTCCATATAGTTCTCAGCTCAACTGAGATCATGATCATCCTAAATAATATCATGGCAATAATCAAATAACACAGGTCAACAAAAAAATGTAATCATCAGAAGTCATCTACCACTGTTTCTGCAAAAACGCTCAGCATATGATTATTATATGCTAATTATACCAACTGTCATGCAATATAGAACTAGCTTCATCACAAAAACTGAACATGCAAGAAAAACAAAACACAGATTTAAATTCAACATAAAAAACCCACATAAACCTATCTCTGATGATTTGGACCTGTTGACCTGTGTAATCATGCATTGATCCTCTCAAGTAATACTGATCAGGTAATTGTGTAATAATTCTGATAGACCTACTTGTTTCACTTTGCCGGTGTACATTTGGAGACTACGGCTCACCTTTTTCCACACTATTTGTGTTAGATTTACACACTATTCGTGTATTTTTGTTCATCAGTGGCCAGTTTCTGATCAGAAACGCATGGTTGAAACACAGAAGTGACATCAGGATGTGTAAAAACAGTAACAGTGATCCAAATGATACCTAGTTATCAGTGGTCCTACGGTGGCCTCTTTCTATTGATGGGCCAGACAGTTACAAAGATATTTTCTTTTATTTTTAAAGCTCATTGTAAGCAATACAGTGTCCTTAACTAACCCCAAAAGCACGTTAATAGCACGTTTTTTTGGGGATGGATATACTAAAACATTTGAGTAAAAATGGACATATATTGTTTTTTTCATAGCTGTAAATCTGCTAAAGCAAATATCTGATGTAAGTGAACAGTTTGTATAATCCAGAGATCCAGTTTACCAAACTGGTTAAGAAACAGACTATGATGGCGTCATCAAAGTGGAAGAAAGCACTACAACAGGAATAAAAGAGCCTGTACCCCAGACCCATAACTGTCTTAAGCTCAATAAGTCAATAGGATTGCATTCATGAATGAGTTAATGAACATTGATGTATTCTTAGTGCCCACGTGGAATCTAGAGCACTTGAGATATCCACTCATGTAAAAAATCATGGATCATGGAGACCTTAGTTTTGGTGATCAGATCAAAGCTGTTACAAAGTCAGCCATCTGGCACCTTAAAACATAATTCAATTCAATTCAATTTTATTTATATAGCGCTTTTAACAATGGTCATTGTCACAAAGCAGCTTTACTAAATGAAATAAATGTGTGTGAATGAAATGCCTCTGTTGAGCAAGCCAGCGATAACTAAAGTTAAAGAATTGTGTCCTAACAAGGCTTAGAGAATCTTATCCAAGCCTTAATGTTCTGCAGCGTTGATTATTGCAACGCTTTCCTCACTGGGATTCCTGAAAAGTCCATTAGGCAGCTCCAGCTCATTCAAAATGCTGCTGCCAGAGTTCTGACTGAACCGGAATTGATTTAATAGTTGGGGTCTTAATACATAACTGTACATATTCCTGAAACTAATCATGGTGAAATTGTGTTTAGTCACTAAGCACTTCACTGCTGGAACAAACTGCCCATCAATATCAGAACAAATTTTGATTTAAAAAGCTGTTTAAAATCACTTCTTTTAAACATTTTCACTTCTGTTGCAGCATTTGAGTTTTCTTTAATCGATTTTCTACGTATTCTTTTTTTCTATTGTCTCTTCCATTATTGTATTCAGTTTTATTTTATTTGGTGAAAAATCCCATTGAATAACCTTTTGTGTATGTTCCATATAAATAAACTTGAACTTGAACTTGAATTATATTCCCTGTACAAATAGCAGTACCATATTCACATCGCATAGACCCCGAATATCCCTTGGTGACCTTTCTGCTCCCAGCACCTGTCACTTCTCCTGGCGTTTCTGCACAGAGAGAGTGAATGAACAGTCCGGCTATTTGGATCTTAGAGCTCTACACTAACTCTTGCTCTCCCCTTCTGCTGGCACTGGGAGAGGCAGAGAGATCACAGCCGAGAGGGAGAAAATCCATATGGTATTTCACACGTCAAGGGCTCAAAGCAACATCGTCTCATCTCATCTTAGCTCGACAGCAATCAATACTCGGCGCTCCTTTAGCATTACAGGGGAAATGTGCTTTTCACCATGCCTTCGCCCACTCTTTCCCAGTAGCTTCCAAGTATGCGCATGGCCATAAAATGACAGGAATATTTTATCCAGAAATGCTAATGCCGCCAGTAATCATTTCCAAGAAAACATTGCACAGTTTTGTTGGACAGGAATGTCAGGTATTGTTCCCCCCTTTCATTGTGAAGCAAGAATTATGAATTATGTATGAGAGAGGATTCATTTTAGGCATGCTTAAAAGTGCCACTCTTAAGATGCCACTCAAAGTCTCTGCACTCCATTGACATAATTCCAATGCTTTTGTATTGACTTCTGTTCACACACAAAGGTTAACCTCTACAGAGGAGTCAGTGAGTGGCAAGTAATTGCATTTCCATCTAGGAAAACAATACAGTCTAAAGCTTTTTTTCATTACTTGCATTGAGAACTAGTGGCTATATCATGAATTACAATGGACATTTTAGGGGAGCCACTGATTTTTCTACATTTCTGCATAATCTGTCAAGGTGCATCAACGTCATTCTATACAGTTTGATGGAAAATGCACATTTCTAGAGAAACATAAAGGGTCAGCAGAGTGGTGATAATAGGAACCAGACGTCTGGATAATAGGAACCAGAGCACTGTAAAGAAATCCAGGTCATCTTGTCTATAACAGCCTTTTTTTACATCAGAAAAATAAGAAAAACATTTCAGTGAACAAATGGTCAAATTTAAAACCTGGAAGGATGAAGAGTATATTCCTTTGTTAAAATAAGCTGGTTACAGGACATGGCAGGAAGAAAAGGTGAAGGTGTCATGACTCCATACACCACCAAGCCCTTTATCAAACACAATAGACCCCAAAAGATCAAAGAGGGCGGCATGTTTCCCCCTGGCCCTTTCTGACCGAGGATGAATAGCTTCTGTAAGACTTATGAAATATCCATTCCCTTTGAAGGGGTCTGTTAACTAGGTTACTCTTTTCTTCCCTGAATCATGTTTTGGAATGTAGTTTGGCATGTGAATGTGGGAGCCTGGCTGAGGAAGACCGAAGCACACCTACGGGAAGGAATGGTAATTCACAGCGAGGGAGCCGGAGCATAGTATGTAAACAGTGCATGTTAAAAATGAGACCTTCTGGTATGTGCTGACATCAACTGAAACCAAACTCAGTTTAGTAAAGAATGAATCTAGCATCACCAAAGGGGAGGAAATTATATATATAAAAATATCATTAAGCCTTTAGACTAGGCAGACATGCTTAAAGGAATACACCAGCACTTTTAACCTAATGACAATTTGTACAGTGGATTTCTGGAGCTGAATTCTGCAAATTATTGTCTGTGGTACAAGGTACAATGCAAATGAGGCAAATACACATTATATTGAAAACTGTTGCATTCCTATAAATCACAGATGTTTTAATACTTGTGTAATGCCAGTTGCTCAGAAACGTATCCAGAAATATCTACAGCTGTGCTTTTCTGCTCCAGTCCTGGGGTCCTGCTGATGAATCCCAGAACATGTGACGAGCTTATAATTACTTGATTAGCTGCATCAGTTGCGCTGGGACAGGTAACAATTAACACCTTCATTACTTAGTAAGACCCCCTGTGTATGAAACAGCCTCCAAATGTTGTCGCCAGCTAACAATCTTTATGTTCTTGATTTTGAATTTTCCCCCGTCTTTTCTTGCAAAACAATTCTAGTTCTTAAACTGGTCCATCATTGGTTGTTATGCATGCGCAGTTTGTTTAAGATGCATCCACAGATTTGAATCAAATTCAGGTGCAGGGATGGTAAAGGCCATTTAAGTAGTTCAAGATTGTTTTGAAAGCATGTTTTGTATTATTGTCTTCTTGTAGGATCCAAAGTCTTCAGTTCTTCTTTAGTTTCGTCCAATGTCTGTAAGAAATTAGCATCAAGGATTTGTGTATATTTAGTAGAATATTTCCACTACAATTTTGTGCCACTTTCCATCAAACATCCCCAAAGCAAGAGCACAATGTGTAACAGCTGAGAAATAAATTGGTATGTTTTGATACAAACTTCAGATGTTGACATTTGAGATGGAGTCCCGATCAAGGTTACTTTCTGATGATCCTTCTACACACACACACACACACACACACACACACACACACACACACACACACACACACACACACACACACACATATATAT
>JBBPDH010000018.1:1824202-1844885 GCA_037974565.1 Clupeocharax schoutedeni
CACACACACACACACACACACACACACACACACACACACACACACACACACACACACACACACACACACATATATGAAGAAATAACCTTGAATGCAGAAATAATGGGTAGATAATGGATGGATGGATGGATGGATGGATGGATATATTGTACAATATGGATGATGTTTTGGTAACAACAACGAGGTCTAGAGCATCACTATTCACATGTTGGTCAAATTTTTACATTCATGGCCTTATCCAGAGCGACTTAGTTACAGGGACAGTCCATTGGAGACTCTTTCTCAAGGACACAAAGGTAGAACTTCAAACCTGCAACTTTGTAGTCATCGGGTTCACAGGCAAATGTTTTACCCACTAAGTTTTCTGTTGTATACATTCAAATACATTTCTTGGAGTTCTGTTTCTCATTTGGACTTTAACAGTTCTGGTTACCATTCATTTCTCAATGATTCAATGAGTTTTGAGAAAATTACAACTAAGGAGCGCTTAGATATGTTCTATAGTCTTCCGTTGGTTTGTAAGAGTCAATTTTCACTCACTTAGATGAGTTTATGACTGTTAAGTGCTAGCACAACACTCTCAGGGGTTTAGATGGTCAAACGTCTGGATTTGTCTTTACTGGACATTTATGAAGGCCTAATGAGTCAAACTCTGATCTCACAAAAAGTCATACTTGACCGAAACGGTGCCCAAACTTTTGTACATGCCCCATTTTATTTGATTGATTGATTTTGCAAATATATGAAATTAAGCAAAGACAAATCATACATAAATATTCATAGAAATAGGTCGTATTGAAGTTGCAATTTAGTTTAGAAACTGTGTAAAAGTATTGACATTTTTAGACGCTGTATTTCTAGTTTACTTTCAAACTTTTCCATTATTTGCTATTGACAAAATATCATCAAAATATTTCAGTTATGTGTCACTGCACGCTTTCTTGCTGGCAGGGCTGCATTGATTTGGAGGCAGGGTTTGCTGTGGACTCTGTTTACGTGAATGCCTCCCAGTGGTAATCTAGAATCACCCCACGTGAAAACTGCAGCCTTGGGCACTCTTTATCGATGGAAAGGTGATCAGAGTCACTCAGGACACGGCGGTTGACTTTCCCCCGGGTTGGACCACTTACAATTCAAATTAACTGTGCACGCTCCGGCCTGCTTTTCCTCGCCTTAAGGAGATTACATTTTATGAGCTTAGCCCTCTCATTCACTGAAATTGATACTATTTTGAACAGCTGCCAGCTAGCTCAACAGGAAACTCCATTAAGGGGAGAAATGTGGAGGGAATGGCATTTTTTTCTTCTTCATGTGCACAATTTCAGTGTGGTCACAGCCAGAAGAGGCTCTTTAATGTATCTGTGGTGAAGATGCTTTAAAAATCCCCAATACACCATCCTCACAAAAGACCAATAAAGGTATTGTTCCACAGTTCAGAGATATTCTCATCAAAGCGGTGGCGTGTGCTGGAGGAAATGCAGCTGTAAACTGTTCTCAGCATTCTAGTCTGAGACATACCACAATGCTACATAGACGGAATAACACAGTGGTAAGCAAAATAGGCATCAGAAGAGACCCCGGATTTTACCTGTCTACACTGTTCGCAGACAGTTGCACATAAAGTGTGTAAAGAGCTTGGTCTCACGGGTTTCCGTGCAGCAATCACAATATACAATGTAATCCATACGATCGGGAGGCAGGGAAAGTCTCTAACCTTAACCCTAACCCTAACCCTAAACCTAACAGTCACCGGTTTGCACAGATATGGGTTGTGTTATGCAGTGCGCATTAAAATACAGGGTCATGAAGCGTTGTCCTTGTACGAAAAAAAAGCCCTAAATCACGATCGCAGCACATATTTTGATTGCATTATATATCGTAATGGCTGCACAAAAAGTCAGGGTTGGTTTAAATTATGTTTAATTATTCTTCTGGTTAACCGCAAAGGTAATAGATGGTCCTGCATAACTGCAGAGATTGAAGTTTCACTGCTTCATAGCCCAGTACTGGGGGGGCTGTACAGCCCTCTAGCCAATGGTGACCTTGCGCTCAGGAGTGGCTGCTTCCATTCTATTACCAGTTCTTTTCTTCTGACATTTTGTCAGCAATTAGGGCATCTTAAAGCAGCTGAAACCACCTACTGGGGAGGGAGCTTGGTGGAATTGTGAGGTTAGGGGTACTTTTACATTGTCTGCACCCTAAGGGGTCTTTCCGACAGGAAATGGGTTTCGCACACCCCATACTGTTGGTATCCTAAAGAACTTTTTTCTCCATTTTCCTAACTGTAATTGGTGTGAAGAACCTTCTCCAGGTTTAAAGAACAATCGTGGAAAGGTTATGGTGTTTTAAAAAACATTAGTGGAAAGTTTCTATGAACCTTTATGTTTGATTGTAATATCGCAATGTTTTAGTTGAAGTTATGCTGCTATGATAGAAATGTTGACATGAAAACATCACCTCTTCTCCTCAAGTGAAACAGAGGCGTTCGCCTCACAAGGGCAGCTTAAATTACACCTCAGTTTTAGCGAGCAATTCAATAGGAAGTGAATCAATCTGAGGATGAACTGTCTCACCACATCCTGAGCAGCAGTCACCTGATCCAGCCAGAGGGAGACTGCAGTAATGTGCCTGAAATACTGACAGCCTTACAACCTCCTACACCCTGTGTGTCTACACACTCACACTCTCACTTTTTCTTCAGCATGGCCTCCTATCAAGGGAAGATGGGGGCTGTCTAAGCTTAAATGCTTTCTAACAGCACTGTTTAGTCCATTTTTCAGTTTACTTTTGACACAAGCATAAACATGTCTGATAAGTGTTAAAGCAAAGCAAGGCAGCTGTATATCAGGGGTCAATATTTCAGCTATAGCAAACAAGGTACATCTTTTGTACTTATTGCTTTCTCCTAATACATGTTTTGAGTTTTACTAGAATAATATTAATGTTGTGGGTGTTGTGTAAATGTACTGCAGAGGTTGCAGATGTCCAAGTCTGGCTATAATGGCTGTTTTAACTATGCCAAGTGCAATTCAATCACACTAACAAGATTGGTAAAGCTGGGTACACACATATAACACAAGTGACACAGGTGTCTCCCAGAAGATAATAAGAAGATGTACAAGAGCTGTCACCGTGGAGAAAAATATTTCTCAGCTTTTATTTAAATTTGAACAAAAAATGGCACATCCAACATTATTCATACCTTTTGCAAACTGCCACAGTCTGTGGGAAAATACCAGTCAGCAATTATAGAAGTGTTTGATTGCTGTAATAGCCAATAAAAGCTTTTCCAGTTATTACTGACAAGGCTATGAATAATTTTGGACATGTTACTTATTGTTCAAATGTAAATAAAAGCTGAGAAATATTTTTCTCCTCTTGTACATGTACATCGTCTTATTATCTTCTGGGAGACGTCTATGTCGTTTCCAATCAAGAAGAAAAATGCTGGTTGAATAAAAGTAACTATGTCAAAATTTGCCAGGGGTATGAATAATTATGGGCTTGGCTGTATATATATATATATATTAGTGCTGGGGGCTAATATAAGTGCTTAGTGCTTAGGGCCGTTAACGGCGCGAGATTCTTATAACGTGATAAAAAAAACACACCCATCACATTTAAACGTTGATTTTAATTTTTTTGTGCCAAATAATTCCTGTGGATGACTAGATATGTAATTTAATTCATGTTAAAAGTCATATGTAGGGTCATATGTGCATATGTGCAGGGCCCTGCAGCCCCAAAGCCTGACATGACTGGTCCCCAGGACAAATAAATTTGAGTAATGCTGGTCTATACTACGCAAGCTATGATGAATTTCACCTTGATATTTCAGTGACTTGTCCGGTTCACGCACATTTTAAACCTGTCTCAGTCTCTCTGTAGGGGGGGGGTCAAGATTACAAACGGCGTTAACAGCGTTAAAAAAATAATCTATGCCCACCTCTAATATATATATTACTGACAAAACTAATGCAGTTTGTCTTGTAATATTGTGACAAGACAAACTGCACATTGTCCGCAGCAATATTTTACCTCTAAAACTATTACCTTGTTGTACCAGAGAAAAAACCAGAACATTGCACAGAGGAGAAATATTGCACAGAAGACAAACTTCCAGCTATCAGTCCATGGTCTGACAGTGGTTGGAAGGAAAGAGTTGTGGATTGACTACATCACGGTGTGCTTGAGCAAGACGTTTAAATCTCAGTGTCTCCATGAGGACTTTCCATGTAATTAATGACTGTAACTTGCTCTGTATAAGAGCATCAGACAAATACCCCTATTTGTATATCAGCAGCCTTGATGGGTTCCAACCCTTTAAATGAAATGCTGCTCTCAGGACATTCAGGAGCTCCTTCTTAGTCAGTGTAGACACTTTTTAACCTGTACGCAAGGGCATGTGGAGCTGCCGTGGTGTGCATGTTTGGCACGAGGCTGGTAGCTGCCCCATGGGACCCAGACAGGCAGGTGTGCCTCTGTTTGCCTTTTGTGAGCTTGTGTTATAGGATGTGCCGCTCATCAAGATGTTCGTGACCCATAACACCTGTGACACAAAGCAGCTTTGCGTCTCTTGTGAACCCCTCTGGGTCTTTTCCAAACAGGGACTTTTGTAACACTAAGCTTCCTAAAAAAAGAACACGTTCTCAACATGTTAATGGAAACCCGAAAGACATCAGATATGCAGTATCAACAGGGTATGATCCATCCATGTTTTTCACCTCACGCATTTCCTCCAAGGCTGTTCTCACAGCGACTTAAAATACAGGATAATTATTCAGTTATCATTAGATTTTTTTGAATGCACATTTTTTGTAATGTCACAAAAACAAAAGGATTTACATATATCCCTTTATTCAGCCTATAGCAACTTGCTCTGCTCAGTCATACTGAAGTTATGGGGAGTATTTCAGTTTGATCTACTTTTTGGAATAAGGCACACTAGAGGGCAGCCAGTCAGAACACGAATAATTTACACACACATATGTTTGTAAATTATCCATGTAAGTTGTTAATTATATAAATGATTCATGTGCTGATTGACTAAAATAAACACAGTACGGACAAAAATATTGGGACCATCACACCAATACAGACATTGCATTCAAATACATAGGCTTTAATATGGAGTTAGTGCATCCTTTGCAGCTATAAAAGCTCTGTTTTAATTTGTTCTGTAGAGTATTTATAAGGTCGGACACTGATGTTGAATGAGAAGGTCTTGCTCACAATCTCCAACCCAGTTCATCCCAAAGGTGTTGGATGTTGTTCCCCAAATAGTGGAAGTTGGAAGCATGGTGTTGTCTTGGTTAATGTTCTCTAGAAGTAAGGAGCCTAGACCAAACCCTGAAAAACAGGTGTGTCCCAATACTTTTGTCCATACAGTCTATCTATAGACATCAGTCAGGAATAAATAGGCTTTGGAAAGTACTTCAAAAATCATTACTGTTTTTGAAACAAACATCACACGATAATCTTTTTTAGTACCAGTTATGAAACTTATATTCAAGATATGTAGTGATGATCTAAATTAAAGTTTATAAATGAAGTTAATTAATGCAAGAGATTCACAATTTCCAAGTAATGTATTATTGGACAGTATTGAATCAAATTGAATTATATGACACGAATCTGGAGCATCAATCCTAAAGCCCCCTTGGTGGAAAGTAAATGCCATTGCACTGCACCCAACAAAACTTTGTCTGGCCTTTAAGGCAGTTCTCATTAGAGGTTTTGTAATTTAATATTACAGTTGGCATGTATATTAAAATGTAATGCTCTATTATTTTTAAAATGGATCAATTTTATTTGGCCAAAGTAGATTTAATTAAGCAACAAAAACTGAAAAATGTCCAGCTGTTCCCTTAGGACCGCCTTATAGCCCCCAGTTGGAATGTGGAACCTCTCAGTCTCCGATTCCAGGTAGTAAAGTTCCAGGCACTTATTATACAACCATAGAGTGGTGATGAGGCATAACACTCTTTGTTCTTCTCACATGGTGCTTAACCAGTCATTATTTGGTTCTCCTCAATTCCACGGTGGACCATATCCAGACATGATGGTGGCAAGGCCTTCGGGAGCATCGAACCATCAGCAAAAGAACTAAAATAAAAGTTAAATTAAGGTTAAATTTACCTTTAGTTTTCAGATACTAAATCTGTTCAAATCTAACCCCAGTTAATGATGAGAAAAGGACAAAAATATAACCACCTATATCCATACCGCTTATTATCTGGCAATATACTGTATAGCTTTCCTGAAATATGAAAATGCTCTGGGTGATTTAGCAAGGATTACATAACTACATTGTCTTAAGAAAATATGATTAAAAAGTTGGACCATCACACTTAAACAATGTTTTAGTAGAATTTTACTTTTAGTTAAATGTTGATTGGAAAGGGCTCAATTGATCCCCTGCTTTGGGAGGTTTATAGACATAACTCATGTCCCCCTGAAATCCCTGCACTGAAACACAACATAAACGTTCTCAGGAAACGTGCACACGCCAGCGGTCAACAAATCCAGAAAATGTCTGAGAGCGAGTCTTCGGAAAGAAACATGTTGCAGTCAGAACAATAGCATGGAAGTGCCAAGTTGTGGGAAAGGTAAACAATCTGTTTAGCTTACGTTCTGCTAAAGAACAGCCTGCCAAGAGGCACACCTCGCGTTTTCTTCCTGTTGATCTCTCCATCCTGCATTAGGAATGCATAAACTAGAGACTCAGCTATGGAGGCACAACACGTTGAAACACATTTGGTGTTGATTTACCCCGAAGTACTCAGTACTGTTTTCCTTGTGGTTCCTATCAATCACGATTCTTTTTGGCCTGTCATTTCACACGAAATCCACTTCATGGGCACATTTATCAAGTCAATCAGAACCCCCCACCCCGAGTTGTTTTGTTGCCCCCAGAATAACATGAAAAGAATATGAACCAAGAGAAATCCAAGTCACACTATTTCAAGTCTGTCAAGTATATATCAAGTGCCAGGGCATGAAACTGCCAGCGCGGCCGCTGCCAGATGGATAACTCATACAAAGGGAGACTGTCACACATGAAAGGCATCAGCATGGAAGGGGTCGGACTGATCAAACATCTGCAAGCACTTTTCCCGCTATAATGTTTGGCTGAAATAAAATTATTTGCATGTGCTCCACCATGGGCTCATGGAGGTGTCTGCTAAATCTGCTCGTCTGCAGCGCACAGGCTTTAAAGATGATCGCGCGTCTGCTCATGGGCTTCGGCTCATACATTTGCATAATTTTCTTACGTGGTAAGGAGCAAGAATTTTTCAGGGAAATGAGGGCTGTGTTTGCAAAAAAGGAGACAGAAATATTTCACAGGCTGTGTTGTATTTCTCACTCTCCCTCCATACCCAGACAGGCTTTCCACCCACACAAGACGTTTTGAGCAGAGATGATTACACCACAGGGCAGAGGCAACAAGGGCTTGTGTCCAACTTCTCTCTTCAACCGCCCCGAATTGTTCTGATTACCGGTCGACTGACAAAGAAACTGAGCAATCGCTCAGCAATCTGAGGACTGCAATTTCAGCAATGTTCCGAAATGTGGAATCAAGGAGAAAATTTGGCATGAGAACCACTTTGTGAAATTCCTACCTATATTGTGTGACAAAAGATGCAGTTTTTCACTGCAGGGACTCTGAGGAGTATCTCTGGAAGAGTATCTCGAGCCATATAAAAGCACAGTACCTCAAGTGTTCAGAAAGGCTGTTGTGGTTGGGTTGGAATGGAGACTGAAAACTGAGGTTTTGTATGAAAGCATGAAGTCTTTACTCTGCTCTTGTCCATGCAATATACTGAGTGCCTAGGGATAGGGAGTGTATGTAACAGTGTAACAGTATCCCACGGTAATAAAGGCTCATGTCCAGGTGAGGTACAAAAGCAGTAGAGTAAATGCAGAGTTGCAAAGTTAACCCTTCAGTACTCACTCAAGCCAGACTTCGATAACACAGGTCAACAGGTCAAGATCATCAGAGATAAGTTTATGTGGGGTTTGTAGTGGTTTTCATGCAGATTTTAAATCTTTGATTAGTTTTTTTCCACCCACACAGTTTTTGTAATGAAGCTAGTTCTATACTGCATGATAGTTGCTATAATGATCATATAATAATCATATGCTGAGTGTTTTTGAAGAAACAGTGGGAGCTGACTGACATATGCCACAGTGTGGCCTGTCTGACGTTACACTAAAAATATTGAAACAGTTCTTGACTGGTGCCTGCGATGTAATAAAAACCGCGTACAAGTCCATTGTAAATCTAATATTGCTCATAATTTAAAATGTTGATGTGACTGAAAGCAGATCTGAAATCAGCATGAAAAACTGGTTTATAAAAGTGTATTGTGGTTTCTGATGAGTAAAAAAAAATGACCCATGTTATTGGGTGTGCGGTGGATTTCTTTCCTGACTGTGGCCTTTGACACCCAACCACATATCATTACTGCAAACTTATGAGCAAAGGTGTGTAAAAAAAGGACTGCCACCAAAAAGAAAACAATGTGTCAAAACATCGAACCCAAATCCTGACTACTACTACACCGACACAATGCCATGAACTTCAGGAACTTTTTTTAATCAAAAGGCCCTTTGGAAATCACAGTCATGGCGTGCAGAGAAAACACAAAAGTGCGCTCCTATGGATGTGCATACAACTGAAAAAATCCCGCAGGTTTCCTAAGAGAAACTTAGACTAACCCTCAGACAAACAAAACCATGATAGAAATAAAAATGAGCTATTATAGTAGTAAAAGACACTCATTTTTCTATGTTAAGGCTTCCTGTAATTAACCCTTTCAAGCACTGTAGTAATAATCAATGTTGTTAAATTATCTATATATGCAAAAGGTTTAAAATCTTAAAAGGGCCAATGAAAATCACCCAAAACATTTTTTCTCACGTAGCATCTATGTGGATCCACCAGGCTTGCTCTTCCGTTGGTTAATTTTTAAATATTTGAGACCAATTTCATAAGAAATTAAACTCTAGAACTTTTAGTTCTACATAAATCACTCACTGTGAATCCCAATGGCAGTCTAACAAGGTTTCAACAGCGGTTCTATTGCAGGGTCTTTTTCTGGACACTGTGAAACTGCAACACACAAAGTAAACCATCTAAATTGAGGGCCTAGCTGCAGCAGTCGCAATTTCCCAATGTTGTATAGTCTGATCCATCCTTTGCAGCTTTGCCATGTTTTTGTCGTATTCTGACATCAGAACAAAGTGAAAACAGTTGTCAGTACAGAAAAAACAAACCAACAAAAGCAATAACTCTGAACTTGTAAGGGGATTGGTGGTTACATCACTTTGGTATTGTGTACCACACAGACTTGTCTATAATTTATCTCTAATTACTCGTGTAATAAGGAGAAACTTGAAACGGGCAGGCGAATAAGGGAGTGGGCAGAGTTGAAAAGGGCTCGAGTAATCTTGGGAACTTCCCTAAGAATGCCTCTCGGTTCCAAGCTGTTTGCCATTCCGTCACATCTGGATATGCTGTTCGGACCGTTATGCATTTAAACTGGCAGCTGAAGCCCAGACCACATGTCAAGAGCATACCACAAACATAACCCTCTCTGCTGCATAGCTCTGCTGCACTAATTGTAAACCCTATAGAGGGATTTGCATTTTTCACCCATTTGGGAAGGGGAAAAAAAAGGCTTGACCTCAGTGATCTCACTGTGAACTCAGCATGCATTCCATATGCTGTGTGAAACAGCAGGCACCTCCATTCAGCTGGAGAAAATAGGCCATTTCAAGAGGAAGTCCACCCATCCATCCAGCCCTTTGATGAATGAATGAATGAATGAATCTCCTCTTCCTCCGCCTCAGTGCCTGCACTGCTTACAATGAATGAATTTTACAACATGCCTAGAGTTACAACAGACATGCACCCTCACAAAGAACTGAGAGCTATTCCATGTCTGGATAACCCTTTTACATTTTGTGCAAACAGACTAAGACACCGCTTTCATGCTCTCCAACGAAGGCCTAAGACTGCAGCTTGTAGCCAAATATGGCATGTAGAGCGAATTAAGTCTGATTGCTCTACATGGTTGCCTATAGGGCAGGGAATTTGTACTGGGTTGGGTGCAGTTTAGGGTGAAAAACGTTTCATTGTCTTGTTCCCAAATATTTCAAAACAATAAAGCTCCCAAAAGCAATTCAAACATTCAAATTCAGAAATACCACTCTGTGCCAAAGCCTTTCTAATCACCAAGACTAAACATGAATTCATATTTCTATCAGCTCAAGTGTAATGGTGGCCATGCCACATTACGAACACATGTAGCCTTTACTGCTTTATACCCTTCAAATCAATTTGAAACAATAATACATTGTTATTCCGTACCTGTTTATTCCATGCCTTGTTTCTGGGTGAGATTTGGGATCAGGCAGAGCAAGCTAAGCATTTTCACTTGGCATTGGATGAGTGAGAGGTGGAGGTGAAACACAATATTATTGGCTAATATATTTCCCCACCTGCTGCAGACCCGGAGAAGGTGTTTTTTAGGTATGCAAAATGATGACATTACATTTAATTTCAAGTTAGTTAAAAATGCACAGAGAAGAAATATGCGAATTTAAACGTGCTTGAGGAGAATGAAAGAAAAAGTATCCAGGAAACCTTCAGCTTTATATGCAATCATCTTCCAAAACTACAACCTTCCTGCACTCTACATCCCACACCTCCAACTGGACCAGACACTGGCTAGCCAGCAAAGGGTTCTAGGAAGGCCAAATGATAGAAGACCTATGGGCCCTCATGAAGGGTCCATGTCTCTAAACAGTCTGTGGGCAACTCTCTTGATTGCTTTGGACAAAACTGGACACTATCACACTATTACTATCACATGATAGATTCCATGAATATGAGACTGATACAAGAGTTAGAAATGGAAGGTTGGCTATACTGACTAATATATATAGCCCTAAAAGAGCAAATGCTTTTGTTAGCTGTTAAACTACTAAATTTGCTGCTTCGCTTCATAGTTATGAAAGTGACCATTTGTCATACGTGAACACACCACTGCACACAGTGTGAAAAGCACGAAATTCAACCTCTGCATTTAACCAATTCACCAAGTGAAGCAGGGGGCAGCAAGGAACACGGCGCCCGGGGAGCAGTGCGCGGGACGGTACCTTGCTCAGGGTACCTCAGTGATGCCTAGCGGCCTTGAGGATCGAACCCAGACTTTCTGGTCGGAGGGCCATCCAACTGCCATGATCATATAAAAGTATATTTAATTGTGAATGAGCTAAACTGAAAAAGAGGATATATTTTGAATATCACATCATACGAGAACACTTTAAAGGTTCAGTGGATTAAAAGTATTTTGAAAATCCATTAAAATATATTTATGTATGCATCTAGACTACCTTTATCCATTACCTCATGTAGGCTAAATGGGCAAACATAGTATATTCCTACAAACTCCTTAATTTCATATCCATATGTCGTACTTTAAGAAAGAGAAAAGAGAAGAACAAAGAAAAACAGGAAACGAAAGAAACAGGATTGTAGCTGTCAAGGTTCTGACAGAATTACCTAATCATAAAGATTACAGCTGTATCCTATGTGTGTGGTGCTGGCAAGTTAATACTAGCGCTAGCCTTCGTGTTTGGCCATTTAAAAATGCCTCTGCCTGCATTTCGGTTTATATTGCGATGCACATCGTGCCTAGACTTGTTTGCAAGCGTGATAGCTACAATGGCATTATACCTTTTAATGTAATCTATTGCTTGTGGTTCACTTAAAGCCTAATTTCCCTTTATGTTTGACAAACCATTCATCTCTCTCAATTTATCTGAGTAATTACAATAATTGAGCACTGAATCAAACAGATGTTCACGCTTAATCCCTTATCACATTTATCTATTACAGTAATCTATCAATTTAGCCTTCGTTAGCGATCAGATTTCATTGTAATTATCAGTACTGCAATTGTGTTTCATATGTCATATCCTCCGTGTATCCAATAAGACAACAATTACAGGGAATCAGACCTTAAAAGAGCCATTTAGACAAATGAGTTAAAAGTAGCCGGTTAGTCACAGCCAGTCTGGAATTTGAAGGGTGGGTTTTTTGTGCCCCTCCTCTGCAGTGTGTGTAGTGCTGGAGTGCAAAGTAGTGTTGGGAGAGCAGCAGGGAAAAGTGGAGGGTCCTGAAGTCCTTTATTTATTAACAGGGTTGCTTGGAGGAAAATCCTCAGGGGCACAAGGCTCACTTTCAGCAAGAGGAGAGAAACACTTAACACTGAAATAGACATCTGAACTCGGCCAGCCTCCCAAAGGGCGTGTGTTCGTCAGTGACTTAGGTGACGGGTGAGCGTATATATACACTATACGGACAAAAGTATTGGGACGCCTGACCATTCCACCAACAGGGACTTTAGTGAAACTGCATTCAAACATATAGACTTTAATATGGAGTTGGTTCCCCATTACAGCTATAACAGCTTCCATTCAGCTTCAGAGGATTTCCACAATATTTTGGAGCTTCTGTGGGAATGTGTGCCCATTCATTCTGTAAAGCATTTATGAGGTCAGAGCTCTGTGCGGCCAGTCAAGTTTTTCTACACTGAACTAGTGGTTAGGGCATTCGCCCTGTGGTCAGGAAGTCGTGGGTTTTATTCCCAAGACCGCTAGACACCTCTGAGGTACCCTGAGCAAGGTACTGTCCCCACACACTGCTCCCCGGGCGCCGAGTTCCTGGCTGCCCACTGCTTCGCTTGGTGAATGGGTTAAATACAGAGGTGGAATTTTGTGCTGTTCACACTGTGTGCTGTTCATGTTTGACAAAAATGGTCACTTTCACTTTCATCCAATCATGTTTTTATAGAGCTTGCTTTGTGCACTGGGACACAGTTATGCTGGAATAGAAAAGGTTCTTCCCCAAACTGTGTCCACAAATTTGGAAGCACAGCATTGTCCAAAATGTCCTGGGCTGCTGAAGCATTTAGATTAACCTATACTGGAAGTAAGGGGCCAAGCTCAAACCCTGAAAAAACAGTTGTGTTATTTAATAGCAGGTGTAATTTAATATAATACATATTAACAAAAACTATGTATTTGTAAGCATAAATTGTTAAAGCAAATATACCATGTAACAATATACTGGAATATACTGGGAAAGGCTGGAAAATGGTCATGTAACAATATACTTGACTGTTGGCTTCTCCCTTACCTTCCTTATCCTTAGTCTGAGATCAAAAGTACTTAATGCCCCTGTGAAGAGACACATAGTTGTGTTGCCATTCATTTTCAGTTTTCATATTATTAAACTATGTGTAATGAAAATGACATTTGCAATGGCTTTGTTACCATTTGTGTTGTTTAAGAATGTTCTTGAAAGTTTTACGATGACCTTTTATCTCCTACTGTTTTCATGGAAGAGTGGCATGTCTTGGTGTAATTTGCACAAAATTTGCTCATATTTTTTATATTGTACAGAACTTGATACAGTTTTTCTGCTTCCAATACACCATTGTAAAAAATAACAATTGAGTTGCTGCCTAATATATTTAGGCATCAATTTACGGGAAGAAATGTGGTATTCGCATGATTTTTTTAACATTTATAAAAAAAATTTTTAAGATGATATTGAACATGAGAGAAAAAGGTTTATTTTGAAATGAATACTAGAAATTAGCATGATAACAGAAATAATAGATATAAGCACAAAACAGTTTTGCAATGAAAATTTAGTGTTTCCTTTAGTTAGAATGTACTGAGATGAATCTTGGTTGTTTCTCTTATGACTAATAAAGTTAACTTGGTGCCACACCTTTGTGTGACAAGTGTTTTTGTGCCAACAAGTGATCTGTTTTCTGACTAAATAAAGGTTGTCATTGCGAAGGTCTAGTGGGACTCTTGCACAGATTTATTCAATCAAAAGTTCTGCTCTTATCTCAGTGATGGGGAAACAGTCTGTCCAGACATATTCTTTTTCTCCATACACTTCTAAATTAAACTAATCATGCAGTTTTTAATGTAGTGAAGAGAGTCATTTAATGCTATTGCTGCATCTGACACAAATTATAGTTAAATACTGCAACACTGAACAAAGGCATTCAAACTGCAAGATACAATACAGTCCATCAGTATCTCTGTTCACAAACTGATTTATTTTGGAGATGTGTAACAAAAACAAATTTTCTCTTTTTTTGCTTTTAAGAAATTAATTAATTGACAATCATAATATTGAAATTGTTTATGTCTATTGTACTGGTGACATCTGTTTATTTTGTATTTAAAACACAAAAAGTATTAGATAACCCAGAACATTCTTCACTGAAAAGGTTTATCATCACCGTTGATTTGCCAAGGCACACAGGCTTCTTCTTGAAAGGCTGTTGAAAGAATACAGTGATTCTTCATGCAGGATCCAGGTCCAGACCTGTAAGAGCATACAACAGAACTTTACCCTAATGCTAACTTAGAAGCTAGGAAACAGACATTTATTTCTTTTTTTTTCTTTGGAATATTATCAAGGCCTTTGGACTCTCAAATGTTTGATTCACACCAACACTAGATATGCCAGTGTGCTGCTGACATGGAGTTCCAGAAAGGTGCACAGACCAAAGAAACAGCTAGAAATAAAAAATCAATACTGCAGAGTGGAAATCCACTCTAAAACTAATCTTTAATAAGTTATTTATTGCACAGGTTTCACAGAATTAATAATATTTTTTTTGTGTGTTTTCGTCCATAAGGAGAATGGACAGCAAATAAGAAAGTAGATGATGTCAAATATTTCATTCTACTCACAAAAACATTGAAAAAAGATGTTTGGTAATACATTAAAATCAAACAAGACATATAAGAAACATAGTGGATTCGGTTTTTTTTCTCTTTTAATTTCTGTATGTCTTGTTGGTCTCTGGGGCACCTTTGAAGGCGCTTTGAAGCCATTTTAATCACTTTATAATCAAGTGATTTTTGATCTGAAACAATGATCATTGCTATAGTTTCTACTGTGTTGAAAAATAATGTATTTAAACATTTGTTTGGTGTTTAAGACCATACATATTGCTGCCACCTCCACACACACACATCAACTTTGTTTCTGTGGCGTAGTTGTATTTTTATTTACATCTGGGGTGTGTTTCAACTTACACCAAAATTCGGGTTACATCATTGTTGAAGGAACAGATCTGTGGTGTAACCTGAGGACCCCCTGTATCTGTTTTTTTCACCAAATAATTTCAGGAGAATAAAAACATAAAACTGCAACTTCTGATGCAACAAAGACTACACCAAAGATCCTAATCTATAATTCTGTTTTATTGTTGTAAAGCACATTGGCTGATATTTGTTTATGAGAATGTGTAATATAATTAGACCTGCTTTGCCTAAGGATATGAGTGCAGAAGTTGCTGCCTTTGGACAATCTGCATTTTTCTTTAAAGACAGCATATATGTTCTCCACTGATCTGAAAAACTGATTTTCTAAAACGTTCTGTGAATGTTTTTCTCTGGAAGTTGAAAAATTGAGTTTATGTAATCAGATGCTTGATGCATCACATTAATGTTTTGTGCCATGACGTTAATTGGACTTAATATCTACTTTTTTTCTTTCTTTGTGTGTGTGTGTGTGTGTTTGTGTTTGAGTGTGTGTTTGTGAGTGTAAGGGTTTATTATATGTCTAGCATTGAGAATAATGCATTTGTGAGGTGATTGTGAGATATTGTTTGTAGTGTGTGTGTGTGTGTGTGTGTGTGTGTGCGTGTGCGTGTGTGTGCGCATGCGCGTGCGTGTGCGTGTGTGTGTGTGTGTGAGAGTGTGTGTGGCCAGACGCAGCAGACTGAAAAGAGCCTTTTAGCCAAATCTGGTGCCGGGCGTCGTTTCTCATTTGAGATGAAGGTATTTGGATGTGGTTACTGATAAAATAAACACAATAACCCAAACAAGGAAGAGCAAATTTAACACAACTGCCTCGATTCATCAGTTCAGTCAAGCTGTTTATGATCAGATCTGATTGCGAATGAGTCTACCAAATCAACTTCAAGGGAACATGGGAAAGTTGGAGAATGAACATGAAAACTGTAAATGATCAACATCGTTCTCTTTATCATGTTAGTAATACCAATAAAAAGAGAACATTACATGTTTGTTTAAACATTAACATCTGTAGACACTGCTCAAAGTAAAATAATACATATACTGTACATGTACTTTGTTTTTGTTCATATGTTTCAATTCAAGTTATACTCAGTAATCATACCATGTTATTATCTCGGCTGTGCCGGTTGGTTAGACTGTGCAGACACTTGATTCGCTCTTTCACTTTCTGTTTTTGGTCACAGCTAGTGTTTCCTGTATGTGAATTTATTGGAATCAAAAATTCTTCTTCTTTTTTGATTAAATTCTAAGAAACGTGGTATAAATGCAGATGCTGACTTTGTCTATTTCTTAAAAATATTCAAATAAACGTTAAAATAAAATGTTCAGTACAAATTAATTTTAGAAGCTCTAGAACACATATGTTGTTAAAGCTCATTTTCCAACCAGTTACAGAGCCCTACATTTTAAATCACTGGATGTGTTTATATGGAGATATGAAACAAAGTTACTGCAGTGATATAACCCAAAGTAGACGGGTTCAGAACAGAGTACCCAGTTAAATATGTTGTATTTTGTAAGCAAGAAGCTTCTACCAGTGATCTAATGCTGCTAACAAACTGACCTCTCCATAAATCAGCTTTGGAGGATCACTTCAGTAGTGAGTGAAGTCTGTACATGTTTGAAAACGACTGTCACCAACTCTTTTCCAAGTGGAGAAACCCCCCGATACATATTTGTGGCTGTGCTATGATGTGTGTGTCAGCACTTCTCCAGAAATGTTTGACTGTGGCTTACATGAAATCCCAGGTAGGCAATTGAGATGATTCACCTTTGCTTGCTTTGATTCCACTCTTACAGGTAAATGGCCACTTTTAACACACACACAAGACTACAATACAGGAGCTGACCCTGCTGACCTCTTCTCTGAAGTCATAAGTCTTACTAAACCAATGTTTCAGTCAGAAGAGTATGAGGAAAAGAACGTGCCAGGTGTACCAAAGCAATAGACGTCATGTTGCTGATTCATTTAGGTGTGGCGGATGAGCAAGCAGAGTTGGGCAGACAGGAATGAGTGGCTAAGCCTGTTGCTAAACTTGATACAGAACAGAGCTTTAGGGAAAGAGAAAGAAAGAGCCGGAGAGGCAGAATCTTGTTAAGTTTCCTTAGTCTTGTGTGGCCTCGTAAAGAAATCATCTAGGGGTAACTCGTAAAACTTTTAATGCTGTACTGCGCCGCTAACAGGTGTACTCCTCTAAAACTCACTCCAGATTCCCATAGTCTGTGCTTTTTTAACATGCATGGTATGATAGCAAAGAAATTGGTGCAAAAAGTCAACGTGAAAACACAAAATTCTTCCCCTGTATTTAACAGTTTGCAGCCAGGAACACAGTGCCTAGGGAGCAGTGTGAGGGGATGGTACTTTGATCTCAAAGGCAACTGCCTAACCACTAAGCCACCAATAGATACAATATGCTAAATGAAGCTATTGCCAGCATTTCAAAAACACAGCTTGATGTAATTTGCCAGAGGTGTGATTGAATCACAAAACTGCATCCACAAAACCACTTCAAATACTCATGAAGTACCATCTGGCTTAATGCAACTTGTTCGTATGCTTAATTAGAGAAATTTTTGGGAGAGATTTCAGGGACTTCTCAGTCATGCTAACATATCCATGGTCAATCAACATAAAGACAGGCTTCTGTGGATCCAATACAGTTTTGCATCTACATGGTTGTTGTTGGAGCTTCTAACCAGTGAGGACGAGGCTCCGTCATTATTATTGCTGCTAGAAATATCATAATGAGTTTGTTCCCATCCATTAACACAATAGTTTCCTCCCACATTTAGAGTGAAATATCTCATGAGATTCATGCAGCCATCACAAAATACATTTTAATCAAATGTATCACTCTTTAGTAAAGACTAAGCGGTTAAAGAAAATGGTTGGATGTCCCCAGATATTTTCGTTACCAAATCCTGTTTCATGCCAAAATCTGCAATATATAGCAAAGCGCATACAAATTCATTCTTGGAGTAGCACAGTTTACACTTCTCAAATGACTTTAGAGAATTTCTACACCAGTATTTACCTTAAAGAAAAGTAGGTCTTAGCCGGATTGGGCAGTGTGTGTTTGTTAGGACATGGCAAGGCTCATAACATGAGTGGTGATCATCCAAAAGAAATATCAGGATCATTTTTAAACATCTTCCAGAGCTATAGTCTGGGCTTGCCTGGAGTAAGCTTTGACCATGCAGATGGCATTAATCTATATGTGTTTAGACAAAAATAAATCTGCTGAAATAAAGCCCAGACAAATATTAAATAAAACTGAGTAACATAATTGTTTTAGATAATGAACTATTTTGCTGTGTTCTCATGTATTATATACAGCAAATTTAGTTTATTTCTGCAGATTTTGATTGCACTTATTTAGACTTTATATCTGATATTGTATTTAGACTTTATATTTTATACTGTATTTATAATATTTGTATAAGTAAATTCCTCCAAGTTTTTTTATTCTGATTTGGAAATGTTCAAGCTGTTTATATCAAACAATACACAAACATAATACAAATCAGCAAAAATTAACTGTCATACACAGTAACGTTTGAATGAGCCAGATTTAATAAGAGCTCTGCTACAAAAAAAAATCTTTTTTATGACACTTGTATCTTGTGGAAGGTGTTCTTGTTGAAAAAAGGTGAAAAACAACACATTATTTTATATTACTTTTCAACAGAGATCTAGCTGGTCTAGCTCAGGCAGTCCTATGTGACTGTGCAGGTTATTATATTTCCACAGTTATTATTCCACTCACACTCCGAGGGCTGTGATATTTGTGAGAATGGATTCCGCCGGCCCATATTTTAATACCCACAGAGCACCGAATTTTCAGCTTGTCACTAAGAGGCTTGCTACCTTAAGTGCATATCAAAGGCTTGAAGGGAAAGCTTGTTGTAAGAATACAGGCAGCCTCTGATGCACTTTACTACCTTGAAATGTAATCAGCTACTAAAAACGTTGGAATATTTTTGTTATTCAGGGCAAAGACTTTCAACTGTCATTCATCCTGAAGTGCTTATGCAACATCACAGCAATCGTTTTAGAGCTCTCGCCCCTTTTCATATCGCAAGGAACATCAACAGCTTTGAAAATATGAATCTATATACACTTGTTTAGCAATCAAATCTGTCTGTTCTCTGACTTCACACCAGTACAGTTTGAAATGATCCCCACATCATAATATCTTAGATTTTACTACACTATATAGTAGAGGTGGGCATCGCTAAAAATGCCGTTAATCGCATGGAATCTTCGCGTTAACGCCGATAATCAAATCCCCCCCTCCCAGAGACAGGTTTAAAATGTCCGTGAACAAGCTGAAAACAGGGCAGTTTGGATGGCCTAGTGGTTAAGGCATCCGCCCTGCGACCAGAAAGTCCTGGTTCAACTCCCAAGCCGAGCAGGGGGGTGGGTTGAGTATGGTCAACGCCGTTAACGGCCCAGCACTACTATATAGACATTACAGCAACAGGGACTTTAATGGCATCCAAATACATAGACGTTAACATTGAGTTGCCCCCTTTGCAGTTATAACAGCTTCTGCTCTTCTTGGAAGACTTTCCACAAGATTTTGGAGTTTCTGTGGGAATTTATAATAATAATTCATTTTATTTAAAAGTGCCTTTCACAACTCTTGAGGTCACCTTATAAAGTTATTTAGAAATAAAAACACATGTGGATTGTGTTATCCTCAGATGTTCAGGGAGGGCGTTCCACAGTGGGAACCTTAAGTGCAGTTAGTTTAAGTGCATTCTCCACAGATACAGTGGGCCAGCTGAATATCTTCAGCCATGATTGTGACTTTCTTGGCGTGGATGGCGCACAGGTTCGTGTCCTCAAACAGATCCACCAAGTCTCGCCTCACTGGCTTCCTGCAGGGCCAGGTCTCATGCACCAGACCAAAAAATGAACACACGTCTAATTGAATATGGGTCTAAATGCTTCTAAGCATCCAAAGACTGATGCAGTTGAATATCCAAATTGGTGCATTACAGTGCATTTTCCCACAACAACCCTTGTTTGGTTTTCTCACTCAGTGCCACAGCTAATGGAATTCACAGGATCTACTAAGTGGTGTAGCTGCCTTATCCCGCCACCTGTCCTATCAAGATAAATGAGTCCATTTTAAAAGTACCAAAATGCAATTAGTTAATCTGAAGCAGACAAGTGTGCCTTGAATATCGTATCCCCACTTGATCTCCTAGAGTGTCTAGCTGCATTGCAAGTGTGAGGAACTGAAATTGGCTTTCATTCATTTTGTTCTCTTCCCTGTAACCTTCCATTCTGACTAAGGCTGATTAATCTGCTATTAAATTGTTTTCTTATACTTGGCTAATTACTAGGGATGTCCCGATACCACTTTTTTATGTCCAATACCGATAACGATATACTAAATTTGGATATCTGCCGATCCGATACTAACCAAGTCTTTTTTTTAACCAGTAAGCAAAAAATAATGCTTTCAAAAATCTCTGGATACATTTTGCATACCTTAACACAAATACAAAAATCCTAATTGTAATA
>JBBPDH010000018.1:1854843-1865670 GCA_037974565.1 Clupeocharax schoutedeni
GGTTCTACCATAGTTTTCATATACATATACCACTTCATAGTTACCCAAAAAACCATGGTTATTTAATCATAGTAACCGAGGTTAATTTTCGTAAGGGTAGGTTTGCTAGTGGACGGAAAGCTTTTAAGTTGTGTTAGATGTGTGTCTAATGCGAACTATGAACAGATAGATCTACTGTGTGTCACCTTGAGCGAATAGCTGTATTTCCTGATCGATTTTGTGCCTCTTCCTACTCTAAAAATTCCTGACGAACAGACATTTTGGGGGCATTTTTTATTTCTCCTGGGCACGCATGCTCCCAGACCGCCCTAGCACTGGCTTAGTCTTATTCATAAATCTAGTGTGAAGTGGCATTTTGTCACTGCAGTAGGTTTTTTTTTTTTACACCTTTGGAGCTCCCCTTTATGCTGAAACAGGACATTTTATGATGAATGACTTGGCCACAGTACAAAATAACCTAAAACAAAGTCATATTAATGTAGAAATTACATGCAAGGTTTTCTGGTGGCAAAAAGCTTAAAGCTAATGTCATAAACTATATAGACAAAAGTACTGAAAAAAAGTCCCTTACTTACAGTGAAGGACAATCTTAATGCTTAATGCTTTAACAGACCAAGGCATTTTGGACAACACCATGCTTCCAACTTTGTAGACACAGTTTGGGGAAGAACCTTTTCTATTCCAGCATGACTGTGTCCCGGTGCACAAAGCAAGCTCCATAAAGACATGCTGGATGAGTTCAGTGTGTAAGAACTTGACAGGCCACACAGAGCCCCGACCTCAACCCCATCCAACACCTGAATTGTGATCCAGACCTTCTCATCCACCATCTGTGTCTGTCCTCATAAATGCTCTACAGAATGAATGGGCACAAATTCCCACATAAACTCCAAAATCTCCCAAATTATAGCTGCAAAGGGGCACCAACTCCATATTAAAGTCTATGAATTTGAATGCAATGTCATCAAACTCCCTGTTGGTATAATGTCCCAATACTTTCGTCCATGTAGTGTATTTCTACCTTAATTAAGTAGTGCCCCCCCTCCATTCTTGGTGCACCATGCCAAAAATGCAACAAAGGGCAAGACATACCAACCAAACAGTAATACAATGAGCACATAGACTAGGATCAGTGTCTTTGCACAAAAATAGATTTTTGATCATCACTTTTGTAATTCAGTTAAACACTCCTACAGAAAGCATTCCAACTGATGGCCTTAAACAGTTGCTAGGCTCATGTGTCTCCATTGTTTGCTCACAGCAGTTGCAACATGATAATCTCCATCACCTGTGGCCTCGATTCTGACGAGCAGGACCTAATGCGCGACAGCAGTCTCCTAACATGCCATACCCTGCTAATTTTAGACAGGTGTGCACGTGTGTGTTCTCAAAAGAGAAACACTAGTTTGTTCTTCACAAAGAGGAATTTGCATCCTCATTTGGTCATAGGCTTCTTAGGCTCAGAAAGAAGTGTTGTTTTTCTAAGCCTATTGATTGCTTTTCCAACTCTTTAAAAGTTCTTTAATTGCATGAATATATTTCATGTTTTCAAAGCAAACGTCCAAAAAAGATGTTTTCCTGCAGATCTTTCCTACAAAAAGGCCAAAACCTTTCAAAGCAAGTCAATTAATTAAGGAGGCCCATTGTGATGATTTGCTCAAAAGTAATTGTGTGGCAGGAAATCATATATTCAGGAGCCAACAAAATAGTTCTGGATTACATTTACCCCATAAAACATTCCATATATGTCCTATAAAGTATTTTTGTGTTGTAATCTGGGACACAGACCCAAGAAGACATGCTATTATTCAAATGAGACGCTGCATCAGTAACAGTCAGGGAAAGCATTAGGACAGAAAGCCTTTCAGCTTCAAGTTATTCCAACAAATGTCACATTGAAGTGGCAAATTATCACTATGCCTTTAGTCACATGTGACATGGTCACTTAGCAAACAACTGCCGTGTTCCTGAGCAAGAGGGAATACACACAAACACGAGGCTGATGAGTATAAAGTGGGAATGTAACAATACACAATACATTTCTGTTTTGTTTCTAAATACATCTGAAATAAAGTGTGCTTGCCTTGTGCAGTATTGGGACACACATGTTTTGCAGGGTTTGGGCTAGGCCCCGTACTTCCAGTGAATCTTAATACTTCAGTATACCAAGGCATTTCAGACACCGCCATTCTTTCAACTTTGTGGACACAGTTTGGGGAAGAACCTTTTCTATTCCAGCATGACTGTGTCCCAGTGTGCAAAGAAAGATCCAACACATGGTTGTATGAGTTTGGTGTGGAAGAACTTGACTGGCCCACACAGAGCCCTGACCTCAACCCTATCCAGCACCTTTGGGATGAACTGGCAGCACCTTTGGGATGAACTGGAACAGAGATTGCGAGTCAGATCTTCTTGCCAATTATCAGTGCCTGACCTTATAAATACTCTACATAATTAACAGGCAAAAAATCCCTCAGGAAATCCAAAATCTTGAAGAAAGCCTTTCAAGAAGAATGGAAGCTGTTATAGCTGCAGTGACATTGAATGCAATGTCATTAAAGTCTCTGTTGGTGGAATCATCCCAATACTTTTGTCTATATTGTAAATGTTTGAGCAGAAAAATTACTAAACTGTGCTGGACACCTGTTCCTCTCACTCTCTCTTGATTTTCGTCCTTTTGTTTTACTTGTCCAGTAATTTTAAACACATTTGTTGTTTGTGTGTTGACTTGCACACTTAGGATCCCGGGGAGCAACACCCAGAAAAAAGCAGGAGGTCCAGCCTCCCCCACACTGGGTGTGCAGTTGCTGACAGGTAGCTTCACCATCTGCTCTGCTCTGTCACAGACCGTCCTGCCCACATGTCTTAACGCTGTAAACCAAACTGAATCACCGTGGCTCAGTGGTGCATCTGTTGAGGATGAGTAGTGAATACCAGACAGCCCGAGCGACCACAGCGCTTTACCACAGACATGTGGACTTCACAGCACAAAGGATTAGTTTCCTACCCCGTTGTTTCACGCCCTGTGATTGATCCCGGCGACATAGCTAGCATTATGATGTGTTCATCGAGGGAACTTGGAATGTCTTTGCAGCACTGTGTGGCGTGTCTTGGCGAGAGATTAAAAGTTGGGCCACTGGAGGCTTTTCCATGCAGCCAGATTGAATAAGGCTGTAGACCATTTGTTGCGACTCAAAAGAAGGAATTTCCAAAGACAGAGAAAGGAGGAGAGCTCTCCAGCTCAGTCTCATAGAATGATAAAGTTTTCTCACACCGGTCCTGCCTTGAGAACACAATGCTAAGCATTAGCCTGGCCTGTCACTTGTGAGGGCCCAATTAGAGTCCTATTGTCATCGGCCCGGCCCCTAGGGCATGCTTCCGTCTCTGTGTTTTGAGCTCACTAGTTGCCTAGCGCTGCTGTATTCAACACATCTATTAGGAACTCTCTGGAATCTTGCCTGCCCTTCTCTACCTCGCGACCTTCATTCTTTTTTTGCTTTTTTTCCCCCCTTTTGTTTGTTGTCCCTGAATCGATGAGAGGGTCAAGCTCTGGGATAATAAGGCCTGGCTTGTTGGCAGCACTCAGGTCCTCAACCTTCATGATCTTTCTGCGGCTCCCTGGGCCCAGGTGCTACGCTGCGGATGGCTTTTAGGCACGGACGCCACATCAAAGCATCCCCAGGCCGTGCCTAATTGGCAGGCTGATTTATTTCTGTGTGGGCCGCTCTCTCGCTCCTCACCTCCAAGAATCAGCAGCCTTGAATCCCCACGGTCTCGGCAAGCGTGTGACTGTGCATCAACCAAAACACATTAGCAGAGGCGAAACACAAAGCCCTGTTGCGTATAGTGTACAACCACAAATAAGAAACACACCTGGATCTTAGCAAAGTCACTTTCGTTCTCCATTAGCTGGTAATTCTGTTTGTCCCAAGCATGTAAAACTCTATGTTGGTGGTGCTATTTCTGTTTTATACCATCATTTTTCACAGTGATGGTGAGGAACAAGAGCTAAACTAGTGAAGGAGAGCATCACAAAACCTTCTCTTTCTCTCTGGTGAGAATGAAGCATATGGCCTCAGTAGGCAAGCACAGCAGGCTCTGAAAAGAAAGAGGCAGAATAAAGGGTCTGACCTTTATTAGTCAGCAGAGGTTTACAGGGGTGTCCTGATGGAGAGCCCATGAAAATCAGAAGAGAACTGAGCACTGGGTCCCTGTATGAAGGGTGTGTGAACTATATTTTATGTACAGTGCCATGATAACCAGGGATACCAAAATAGACCATTTTCCAAGCCACATACATCCTATAGTGCTAAGAAAGAAGTTACACTCATATCTACTATGTTTTCACTACTGAAAATAGGGGAGCTCTCTACTCAAAAAGATTGTATGATATTCCATACTTTCCAAATCTTTGAGAGAATTAAATCTCCATAAATCTAATTGTGTCATTCTCTTTCTGGATCCTGGTAAAAAGAATGCAAGGTTTGATGCAGGGGATCCTCTAGCAAAGGCTCTAGAGTGGCACTGAGGTGAAGATGCAAACAGAAACACAAAACACACACACACACACACACACACATCCTGTTCCAACATGTGGAACCCTGAGACCATGTGTTCATCTTTTCGTAATATGGAAAAGCAATTCTTTTTCTTGGCCCCTCTCCACTGGGGATCATTTTCCACATTTCAGCATCTGCTTAACAGCCCTGTCAGCTGGAAAAGTACAATTTTTCTGATTCCACCCAAAATCTGTCAGGGGCCACACAATATTGTCACTTTTCAAATGAAAAAAAAGAGGGAAGACATGGATGGATGGAGGGATATATATACTGCTTCTTGTAATGTCTGTATGTATGTGCGATTAATTAGATTTATTAATCGCCACACCATGTAATTAATTAGATAAAAATTTTTAATCACTTGACAGCACTAATATATATATATATATATATATGGCACTTTCCAGTTTATGCCAACGAATACATACATTTTGAACTTTAAAGGTGTTGGGTCCTAATCATCAATACAATCTGAATGACATGTATGTACTAAAAATGTATTCATTACACAGCTTTTGAAGAATTATTTGCCCTCACTGTAAATCCCAGAGTGCTAAGTGTTTCAAAACTAAACCAAAAACAAATCATTTGTCACACGGATTTGTGGGCATAATTAGCAGCTGATGTCAACGCTTGTGTTCGCTCGATCCCTCGCTCCTGAGAAGGATCGTCTAACAAATTTAGCTTGAACTAATAAGTAATGTAACAGCCCAAGGGGGAAATGAAGAAGCCAAGCGGACGTAGGCATGTTAAAACCAGACCATGCTGAAACTGGCAGCTTCTCATTTGAAATTTATTCATGTTGCCGACACAACAACTTCAATTTAGGCAAAGAGTTCATTTCTTAGTAATAAGACATTGGAATTCTCTTAGTTTTACTTTTGGAAAGGAGCAGTAGTTTAATTCATAACCTAATTACCGCTAACCAGATCAATTATCACTACTACAGGGACTTCTAATTAAATTTACTCTAGACTGCGGCAAGTTATTTCTTACCAATTGAGGTCCCATGAGATATGTAGCCGTAATCTATTATCACCACAAGGGCAAAGTGAAATTCATGTCTAATTAAAATGATAAGCACCCTGATGAGACTGCTGTGCCACTCAAATCGTTCATAGCGATGACTGGCACTTTTAAAATCAGTAAAAAAACAAAGTTCTGGACGCAGTGAGGAGGGCGAATTTATCCTCCAGCCTGCTTCACAGAAGCCTGTTGTCATGTTTATGATTGTTATCGTGGCTGCGGCTCTTCGTCACACTAATCTTCATGCTTGGTAATGCCTACATCTCGCTCTACCACAGAACAAAAGCAAAAGGGAAAGGGGAAATGAGTGAAAACAGCCATAGGACGCAGACACTCCTCTTAGGCCTGAATGGGGGAAGAGATTAAGATCTGGCAGCTCTGCATCTCAAGCAGAATCAAGCGGGAATCGTATTGTTATGCATTCGCTCGGCTGCAAAAGCAGACAAGGGCTCCACATAAACATCCAGAGAGGAGTGTATCCTTCCCTCACACACTCCCTGTGTCTGCAGGTGAGAAGCAGCTACCTTTTGCCAGCAAATGCTTTCATACAAGCAGCGCCGGGCTTTTATTTTTCCTTTTTTTTCTGACTGGGTTAGAGGGTCACCCTATTCCCAGCAGGGAGTCCTTTTTCAACTCTAGAGCGTCTCTCATGCATTGAGGCCTTTTTAAAAAAAAAGCCCCCCTCCTTCCCTCCCTCTTTCTCTCTCTCTCTCTGTTTTTGCATTCTTTCTCAAGCCTCTGTTCTTCCAGCACCTTTTTTGAATGAGAAATCAGCATTTCTATTAAAACGGCTCCTTACGTGCAACTCATTCACCTCCTCCGACTTCTCCCAATCCCTCCCATCCCCCCAACAACTTGGCCTCATCTAGGACTTTTGAAATATGTGGTTATGACTGCAAATGTCTTAGAAGAGTTAGAACAGCTAGAAAAGGTTTCCTTGGTCCAAGGAACCATTTTTGGCTCCCTGAAGAATCTATCTTTAAATAATAATGTCTGTGAACGAAGAGCACGAAGAATCTTCACAAAAGCAAGTGCGGTTTGCCAGTACTAAGGATTATTTTGGAGGATTTACACATTTTAGTCCTTGCGGTTAACAGCATGAGATTCCAATCAATTTCTAACAATTCATGTTTAGTATATTTGGGCCATCCACTATTTATCACACCAAAACATGCAAACCTGTACTTTATACTTCATATAGTGTATTAAATATACAGGGTTTCAAAAATGTTTATGGTTTCATACCATGGTTCTGACACAGTAGCTATATGTTAACTTATGAATGCAGTTTCTCTTAGAGTGCTGTGAGAGTTCTGTATCAGTTAAAGACCATTTTGGTACTTTTATTTTTAAAAGAGTCAGAGTGAGAAGAGCCAGCTTGGGAAAAGTTTCTTCTCATAGAAATCTGAATGGGGTGGGACTGAACAACACAGTGCCGCTCCGTCATTCCAAAACCGGACGTGTCCCGGGCCTTTTCTCTGCCCTCGCTCCATACATAATGGAGTTTGTTCTCAGTCAGACCCAACAAAACCAGCTGTCATCCATACAAAACCCTCAATGCCTCACTTATAGAGCCCCCTCGGTGGTGTCATTGGAGGCCTTTGTCTATTTTTTTTCCTGTTTGCTGTCCTTATTTCCTTGTCTGAATATGATATTTGCGACATTCTGTGTGCATTTAGGGCAAGGAACTGGCTTGGGACATGAAACACTGGGGCAGCCCAGATCGAATGCTTTCTCGAAGGCTCGGCCAACGCTTAGCTACTGCCGCCGTGGAAATGAAAGAAGCAGAGGCCCATCGTACAATGAGACCCAGCAGTTTTATTCACTTCTAGCCTCATTTGGATTTTGAATGAGGACTGAGACATCAAAGTCAGGGCCGAATTAGAGAATGAGAACAAAGTTAGGGTGGGTTTTTTTTAGCCATTTCTGGAACTCAACCCAGAGTGGCCTTTAATAAGAGCCAATACAACTGTCACCGGGATGAATAATTCATACTGGACTTCACTTATGAAGTCAATTTGTTGTTGGGCTTTTGTTTGATTATTCATGAGAAACATTTGCATTTCAAATGCGAAGTTCCCAGTGCCTTCAAAATTGTATTTTAAGTGCTTTCAAAACCACCCTGTTGTTATGCCGGTGACTGGCTCACCCTCAGCAACAACTTCTAACGAGCTCCGGCATCCGACCATGAGCTTGATGCTGGTCATTTGTGTTCACGGCTGGTGATCTCAGGGCCTTTCTCCTTCGGTTGCCTCGGCATGCGCATAAATTCTTGATCTGTCTCTTGGAATCCATTAAAAATAGCATCCAGTTTCCCAGAACATGAAGCCTGTTCCTTAAAGGCTGGTTTATTGTCTTTGTGAAAGTAGTGCCTTCAGTTTGTGATTGTTTTATAACAAGCAATTGAACATTAATGAATAAACATGCGGTTACATAACGAAGCCTCAACCAGGAAAACAACGGTGCAAGTGTGAGACTGGATTTGAAAACTCACGCTAGCGTCGGGTATGAGTTGCACTACTGATAAGCCAATGGGTGCAATGCTACACTCATTGTATTCTTGTGCCTCGCGGTCATGATTCATCTCCAAGCCATCTATGTGGACAACCATTGTCAAGCCCACTTTTTGCATAAAGGCACCGTTGTGCTGAGGGAAGTGGCCAGCCAAGGTACGTTTAATGAAATTTATCAAAATTGACATGACATTAATCCTCTCAGCAATGCATCATCCCAACCCTCTGCTTTTTCTCTTTTTCTTCCCCCCGCCAAATGTGCGCCGACACACAGCTCAGATGATGGCAGACTCCTCGAAAACTCCCTCACGCACTGCCCCAGTTTGCTCTGCTTGCTTTCTATCCTTCGTCAAACATTTCATGGCTGACAAACATCGAGGCAGGATTTGTTTCTGTCTCTTGCACACCCTGAAAGTGCAGCATTAGAGAAAAAAACTACAATAGATGATATTCTTGCACAAAATCCAAACTGTGAATCTTCCCAAACTGATCTGTAATTTGGTTAAAATGGCATATTTTAATGTTTGCAATGAATAAATAATGTTACTAATATCAGTAACATCTGCTGGAAATCACTGACCAGAAACTGATCACAGAAATTAGTATATTTAGATGTAATAAATATTTAGATGGATGTTAGTTAAAGACAAGCTGGACACCAACAGTGGACCATCCAAATACAGTGTTACCCTTCTAAAAAAATCTTGAAGGTGAAAGAAACTAAACTAAAACTGCTTTGGTGTGGATTCTTTTGGGGAGGGCAGTCGCACGTTATGTTTGTTTGTATTCATTAGTCCACAGCCGAGGGGCTCGGCTGGAAGGCAGGCTGGGTTCAGCACCGCTGTGATTTTATGATGTTTTAGGGTAATGCATGCAGGGAATTGTTATGATAGGACACTACATAACAATACACAATCATGAGAAACAACAAATTATGTCACACTAGTGGTGCAAGGGATTCGACGCCATGCTATAGAACACTGCACAGCACAACTGATAGTCACGCATTATGCCGGAATGCCCCTTAAAATGAAATTGGATAGTTGTGAAATGCCTTCTTTTTAAATGTTAGTCCCTCCGAATGCAGAAGCACATTTCACCGAGCTCACAAACACAGGCTAGATCATAAATTATGCATAATTTCAAATCCACACTGTTGTGGGCCATAAATATAGAACACCAGTACACTCTGTTAACCCTCCTGACAGCCTTCTTGATTCATGTCATTCATTTAAGATCAAGTGACAAATATGCATGTTTTTACCAAATTTACTCTTATGTGAATATAAATGAAGTGAAAGCTTTTTTGGGTGTTCCTTGTTTCAAGCAGATAAGACTTTTCATTCCAATTCCCATAGTAAACGGAATTAAAGCTTCTGCATTTCTGCTGTGAGCCTCATTGCCTGTAGAGCTGATTGGATCAAGGCTGCATAACAGATGTGCCTCACCTCACTGAATAATGTAATTGCAGCTTCCTGCAACAGTCTCGCGAGATCACATTTTCACCAATCCAGTCATGCTGGCCCTGGAGCATTTGTTTGGGCAAATTACTGATAATTACATTTCACGGATTATCACGTTTCGCTCGTCAACAGCCCCTCTAGTTAACTCTTATTAGCAATACTCTGTCATTTAAAGACCCTGGTTATTTAACCGATTCGGAGTGTTCTACTTTTCCCCTTTCTAAACATCCTATGGCATCCATGGCCTTCTCGCCCTTCGCCCACAAAAAGCGTTTGTCACTGGTGTTCATGATAGATTTAGCCTGCCTCAAATGACATTCAGCCACCGTGCCAAAGCTGACGCTTCATGCCAAAAGGGACATTTGCTAGCCCGTCGATTACGCCTGCAGCCGGGGCAAGAAATACTTTCACGTTATTATGCAGCGCCACACCAGGGCGCAGTGGGAATGCATGCGGTGGGTTAGCTTTAATTAAAGCTGAGAGCGAAACTGACAGTCGGCTGTGGCGGCGGAGGAGAGCCAGTCACAGGTGCTGGAGGGGAAGGGCCATGACCTGACCAACTCGGGGACAGAAGCAGCCGTGGCCAAGGAATCAAACTGACAGGTGGACTGGACTGAACTGGGACCTGCTACTGGAGCCTCTGGGCCTCTGAGGAAAAAGAAAAAAGCACAGCAACACAGATGCTAGAAAGTCTATCAAGGGTATCTTCAGCACCCACAAGACACATTTTGACCAATTAGATGCAGCATAAAGTCGGCATATATACATAAAGGGATAAAAATAAATCAGGATCTGCTCTGTCTATGAGTAATGCAAAAAATATCATCAAAAATGATCTTGTGCAAATTGTACCTGGTGTGATTCATTATATTATGGTAAAATTCTACACTACAAGTAACAAACATGGTCATAGAGAATATTAAAAAATGTGATCTTAAACAAACATAAGATCTTAAACATCCCACTCTACACAAGTGTTTCGATAAAATGTTTGTAGGAAGTGCATGGCTCACATGGAGGATATGGAGGATTTCTCTAAAACATATGAAAGGAGGGTAAGAGGAAGGTAAGAGAGAAACATCCTAAGCAAAATCTGGATGTGAACATATAGACAGAGTAAAGATGTTTTTGAACAATGTACTCTAATCAAATATGGTCCCGCGTGAAGTATGAAGGTGGGAGCATCAATATATGGGGCTGCTTCTCTGCAGCATTAAAGATCATTAGAGGAAATTGAATGTAGGGATTTACCAGCAAACATTAGAA
>JBBPDH010000018.1:1925213-1938133 GCA_037974565.1 Clupeocharax schoutedeni
CCTCATTGAAACATGATCTGTGAGAGGTAAAGAACACCATTACACCAAATATTGATTTAAATGGTTAGTAATGGACTAAATAATGAAGTATTACCAATGTTTATTGCGATTTTCTGGTTTCTGACACTTTTGGATAATTAAACATGCCCCGGGTCAAACTGACCCAGGAACATTACTGGTGTTCCTGAGAAACGAACATAACTGTAGGGTTAAATTTATTCAATGAATAGAAAACAACATGCCAGTAAAGCAGGAAAGGAGAGTCATTTTTATTATGACACCAATACATTTTACCTTACACCACTAGACTAGGGATGTCTGTAGCAGCAAATTGCATTTCTAAAATGGATAAAGGTGGCAAATACAAATCTAGATAAATCTAGAAGTACTTGTTAGAAATAAATACATCTAAAAGTATGAGGGGGTTCAAAATAAACAATATATAAACAAGACTCATAGACCAGCCATCACAGGTGATCTGTAGGTTTTCCTGCGCTGAGAATCGTTAATAGTTGAGCTGGATAGAGGGTGCTGAATAAAGTGTGCCGCAACAGATGCCTCGGCGTCTGTAACTATAAACCTATGATGTGTCTGATAAAAAAGCCAATATATATAACTTTGCCTACTACTATTACGATTCCTTTGTTATTTAACTGTCTTATTCTACTCCTGTCTTTAACTATATGCCTCACAGTCGACTGCACCTTACATTTCATTGTTCCTTGAAAAAGTGACGACAATAAAGATCCTATCAGTAAGTGTAAGTATTTCTTGCAGCCTCTCCATAGTTGTGTCCAGCCCCTAAGCGACGTGCCTCTTTATTCCACTCCAGCTGTGGAGGAGCCCATCCCTTTCCATCAATGACTCAAAATGGAAATACGAAAGTAGTACAGGTCTAGAGATTCACAGCAAGGTGGTACAGAGTTTACCTAAGGTCTGTTATTGTGTCAGGAAACACACCTAATAACTATTTGTTTAATATATACAGCCATGGAAAACAAAGACTTTTTTCGTGGTTATTGCTTTTGTAGTGTGTGAGTGTGTGAGTAGAAAATGTCACTATTGTTTTATACACTATTGAACACGCTTGATTCAAAATTCCAAACAAAAAATATGTTGATGAAAAATGAAATATAATAATGCAAATAATGTATTAAACACTGGAAATATTCAACTACACACCACTCTTACATTATATTACAAGTGTAACAATATCAATAGTGATGTTAAGAGCAGAGTGTGCACGTGTGACTCTATCATCCCAGAAACTGAATCAGGAGTGAAGCTGCTGGAATACAGACCATAGAAAAGCTGCTCTACACACTACTGCACTCAACACATATGGAGGTGTTTCTTATTTTTACACAGCTCACACAGCAGTAGTTCAGAAAGGAATAGCAACCTGTGCATTTTACACACACACACACACACACACACACACACACACACACACACTTTACAAACAGTGAACGGAAAAAAGGGAGAGTGGTCTTATTTTATCCATGGCTGTATATACGGTCAGGGATCATAAGGATGTCTCCTCAGCACAGGCTGAGGGTCCACAAAGCTACCATGAAACCCACCTTCAGCTGGATAAGAAAAAAATAAACAATATTTATCAAAGACGGGCGGTCCGACACAGTAGCTTAAAATATTAAAATGGATGTTTCTGAGAAACAACCGTCTCCTAATGACCTTCCTGTGCAAAATTTAGCACTGAAACCAAAGATAGGTCAAATGCTAGCGCAACCAGTTTTTCCGTCCATATTTTATGCGTTTTTTATTTAACGGTTGCACAAAACCAATTCTAAAACAAATGAAGTCTTTCTTTAATGTTATATTTCTTTTTGTTATACAGCTCTGGGCAGTTAGTGAATTTTCTCACTGTGGCAGCTTCACACAGAGATGACTGTTATTAGAAATAATATTAATTTGACATGAAAAATGCACGTAACATATTTTAATATCACAAATGAAGCCCTACTTTAGCTTTAACACTTTTAAACCTTAATTTTAATTACATACTCTATTGATCCCAGAGGAACTGACCCAAGTTTCCTGCATTTAACCCATTCACCTTTTTTTCCTTTTCTTTTAATCATACAGTTCTAAGCAGTCAGTGAATTCCCTCGCTGGTAGCTTCACGTATTTTAAAAATGATTATTACTAGAAATAATATAAGTCTGAAATAATAATGCAAGTGACTTTTTAAACGTACAGCTTCACGCTTGGATGATTATTTGAAAAAATATGAATCTGACCTGAAAAAAATGTGTTACTTTTAAACCACGCACGTATATTTTAAAATCACAAATGAAGCCCTACTTTAGTTTCAAACTTTAAAAACAAATATAATTTTTTTTACATATTATATTGATCCCAGATTTAATTACTGGAGTCCTCTGTTTTTAACCCGTTCCCCTGAGTGGAGCAGTGGGCTGCTGACAAGTGTGTCTAGGGATGATACCTTGCTTAAGAATACCTCAGTGGTGTCATTAGCAGTCCTGGGATTTAAACCCACAACCTTCTGATTACAGAGGCAACTCCCTAACCACCAGACCACCAGGCACTTTAGGTTCCCCAGAGGTATGAACTCCGATTGCTGACCCAGCACACTTTTTCCATCCCTTTTAAATGTGTGATCGCTCTAAGGCTTCAGTAAAATCAGTCTTACCTGAAGAGAGAAATTTCAAAATGCTGCGTCTCTTTTTAGATCGGTTTTGGAAATTAAGGTCTGAAAACATCAACTTTTTTTTTAATATAATTTAATTTTTCTTCCTCCTATAAAGACTTCAGTTTCAAGACTTAAAGGTGGCACGAATAGTGCTGATGTTTCAGCCCACTGTGTGTGAAGCCCACTTCCGAAAACATAACCGTATGAGGTATTTATCTCTAATCTATTTGTAGATTAAAAATGGATTATAATCAGGTTTTGTAATCTTTGACAATTATACAATGCAAATGATAAAACACGATTAACATTGGGTTGTATAGTGATCTATATTTATATTTCTTGATTAGAAATACAGATTTATCCTCGTCTTTAAAGAAGGGATGTAGTCCCGGAGGGCTGGTTTCTTGCATAGTTCATTTAAAAAAAAAAAAAAACACGGAACCTGTCATTAGCAGGTATGTCTGCGCAGGGGAGTCTCTGCAGGACCAGGGTTGGACTCGCCTGCTTTAAAGGGACAGTGCATTTGTGTTTTATGCTCTTTAGGGACAAAGCTCATTGTTTGACCCTGTGCTGTCGGTTTTGTTGTGGGAGCAACAGCACCTTTGTTTAAACATGAAGCAAATCACACATAACCTTTAGAAACTCGGGATTGTTTTGTGTTGCTAATGACATCATTCTTTTTTGTGAAAGCTCGCAATTGGTTTTGTGCAACCGTTAAAATACGAAATGCATAAAATAGGGACGGAAAAACTGGTTGCGCAAGAATTTGACCTCTCACAGGGCTGTTTACCTTAAGGTTAAAACTAGAGTAGGGCTTCATTTGTGATTTTAAAAAATACATGCATGTTCTAAAAGTAACTTATTTTTTTCATGTCAGATTCATATTTTTTCTAATGATAATCATCTAAGTGTGAAGCTGCCAGTGAGGGATTTCACCAACACCTCAGTACTGTATAACAAAAAGAAAAAAGAAATCATTAACACTAAAGAAGACTATCTTCATTTGTTTTATATATAATAGGCATGCAAGTTTAAAAAGTCACTTGCATTATTATTTCAGACTTGTGTTATATCTAATAATAATCTTTAAAATAAGTGAAGCTGCCAGTGGGGGAATTCACTGACTGCTTAGAACTGTATGATAAAAAGAAAAGGAATGAAAGGTGAATGGGTTAAATGCAGGAAACTCAGGTCAGTTCCTCTGGGATGAAAAGAGTATGTAATTAAAAAATGTAAATTAAAGTTTTAAAAAAAGGTTCAAACTAAATTAGGGCTTCATTTGTGGTGTTAAAAGATGTTTTAAAAGTCACATCCATTTTTCATGTCAAATTAATATTATTTCTAATAATCCTTTCTAAAACAAGTGTGAAGCTGATCAGTACTGTATGACAAAAAAATAAATTAACACTAAATACTTAATTTGTTTTATAAAGAATATGCATGCAAGTTGAAAAAGTCACCTGCATTATATCATGTCAGATTTCTAACAATAATCTAAAATAATCCCTTATCATTGTCAGAGAATTCACTGACAAACAGCTCAATGCTATTTTTTTAAAATAATAGTTAATACTAGACTGACTTCGTGTTTAAAAATATATACGGTCATGTTTAAATTGTCGCTTGCAGTTCTGTCTTATCAGATTAATATTTCTCCATAATCGGCTGTAAAAGAGGTGCGTGATCTGAACGGAAGTGGTGCTGCTGCTGACAAAGCAGAGGCCTCCCGGCCAGCCTGTCCTTATTTGGGCTGATGATGTCACGATTTGGGCGGAGCCAGGCCCTGAAACTGAACTACGATTGGCTGCCGTGTTTCTAGCCAGGGAAAGAGCCAATGAAAATTCAGCAAAGCAACTTCTGACCTCTGCATCACCGCCTGTGCTGCTTCCTGTAGTTCCATGCGGCCTGCATGCAATGCTGTGCAACTCATACAGGCTCTGCCGCACAAAGCAAGAGCCATTTTGTGACTTTCAAGTGGACTTTCAGCCATTTAATGATCCTCCTCACACACTTGTCACCCACTGATTTTTTTTCTGCAAGGATTGTCACCCTTATACCAAGTCAAAGAGTAAAACTGCAGCATTCTGAAGGCCAGGAGCAGCTCCTTTTTCTCTCTTACTTGCTTGAGCTACACGTTCAGAAAATGGCTGCCCAACAAACACAGCAGTCCAGTCACCTTCTTGAAGGACAAGCTGTTATGAAGGTTCTCTCTTTAATCAGGTCATTCTGGCCTTTAAAACAATTCTACATTGTGTGTAGAAGTCAAAATTGTGATCTGCAATCAAAAACCTAACGTGAAAAATGGTCAAAGTGGCCAAATGTGGATAAAACAATGCCTTTATCAGCTTTACTGCTTGATTATATGTATAATAGCAAGCAGGGATATGGAGACCACATCAATATCAGCGTTTAAACCAACTACATTGTGTCAAAATGTGATCCGTAGTCAAACAGAACATAACTTGAAAAACATAACATGAAAAATAGGACTAAATTTGGAGAAAACAATGTATATCACCTATACTCTTTGATCATTTGACTGAAAGCAATCATGAATATGGAGATCGCATCCATATCAGTGTTTAAACCAATTCTACATTCTCTGTAGAAGTCTAAATGTGATCCGAAAGTCAAAAACCCAACATGAAAAAAATTGTCAGAATGGCTAAATTTGGATGATAAAACTGTTCTTAATTGTCTGAAATATCTAAACCACATCCATATAGGTCATCATTTCCATATACCCATCGTACTGGCTAAATAAAACTGTAAAACTTATGTAAAGTAACAGTCTTGCATGTGTCTTACTCAGGCATGCTTGAAAATAATAAAAAGGTCACTTGTAAGTCACTCATCAGGTTGAGGTCACACTAAACTGGACTAGAAAGTTAAGCTTAGACTTGAGCTTGGTTAGACCAGATTACAACACTGAACATTTCAACATACCTACAAATATTGCCATTTTGAAAGCTTGTTGAAACAATGCAAATGTAAAACATCTTCAACCCCACAAAATACTCCTCTCAATTTGACTTTTAGCAATCCGTAAATGTTTATTGAATTCATGAACCTCACACACTGAAACATTCCACCACGTGTGTGGTTCGAAACATCAGTACATCAAAAATGGACCAAAATACAATTTTCATGGTCAGGCTTGAGACAACCAGCCATAGATGATTCAGTTGTCATTACAACTGGATTTATAATCGTAGAAATGTGAAAGCCGGAGGTTAACAGTTGAAATCAGCAGTTTCTGCATTATCCACTGTTAGAGATATTTATCATCACTGTCATACCAAAACCTCATATACTGTGGAATAATTTCATACAAAAGGACCAACAGAAGTCCAACAAGCCTTAGAGTAAAATATAATATAAATATTACATATGAAAGTTTAGAATGTTTTGAATTAGAATTTAGAATGTAGAAGGTTTTGTTATGTCAGGGAGGACATATTTACGTAGATAGGGAAGCCGGTTGGGGGTGAGTGCAGGGTCAACTGTTGTGTGGTACCCCTGGAGCAGGCCTTGTTCAAGGGCCCAGTGGGAATGGGACAGGACAGTGACACCAGTACCCCTCCGGCTGCGGGTTCACGCCTGTCACCACCCTGCTAGTTACAGAACATTAAAGAAGAGACAGCAGTGTGGGTCACTAAATGCGCACAGGTGGATCCCCAAATGCATATTTAATTATATTCTACCAATATACCAATAAGTCCTGTGAATAAATGAGTCCTGAAAATGGAACACGGTTAAGTGTAAAGTCATGCGCACCTTAAAGACTGACTATATAATAATCCAAAACAATTCTGAGCACTCTTGACTTCATGAAGTAGGCCCCTCAAAGAAAGATATAGAATATAACATATTTGAAAAGAACACAATAAAATGCATCATAAATACGAATTACAATGCATATAATGTCATTAAAAATCCCATTAAATATTCCAAATGTAAAAGCTAATTCAAATTTCAAAGTAGAAATTGATTCACTTTCTAGCACATCAATAAAGGCAGTCTCAATTTAAGGACGAAAAGGCCTCACGTACAAGTAACTAACAGCACTTTGCTATCACACAGAAGTCATTGTAAAAACAAATGAAATGATGTTGGAGAAAACGTGTTTTATTATCATAAATGTTACATGTCAAAATGGTGCAATGCAGTACAAACTAATCAGGCAAGGGCTTTTTTTTTTACATTACCATAAACAAAAAGGGAAAATTGAAGAAAGCATGAACTGCTGGATTGAAAAGGAAATCCAGATCTTTGGAACATGGCACACATTAGGGTCCAGGCCTGGTGTATAGGTTTGAGGGCTTTTTAAAGAAATGCCAGTAAAAGCAATTTGGGTGTGGCTACACCCAAGGTCAATGGTGTAAAAGGAGAACATTTGACAGAAATATTACCTCAAATCTGTGCACAGGTGATCAACCATGCCTGTCAAGGTAAACAGTCAGAAGAGAGAGAAGAAAAAACATAAAAAGTCATACCTGGAAGCATTGCTTTGAGTTGAGCCGTCGTCTCCCTGCTTTTTGTTCTTGCTCATCCTGGTGGCTTCTGAGCTTTTTTTTGTTTGTTTTATTGATGATCGGTAGTCCAGGTATTAACTGTCAAAAGTTGAAAGCGAATGGGTGGGTGAAGGCTATACGTCCCATCTCGGCTCTGGTTTGCAAAATAAGTCCTCCCGTTGCGACACAGGAGAGGATCAGCCTCGACTCGCACATTCATAAAATAAATACGCTTTTAAATTAGGTCTAAAACAGTCTAGAAATGAAAAATAAACACCTGCTCGACAGTGATCAATGGTCAGGCTCTGATCGACTCTCAACCCGATCAGATCCAGCAGAGCCACATGCATAAATTCTTACTGCGTCATCAGACAAAGGAGTGCTTTTTTTTCTAAATAAAAGATTATAAAATAACAGCCATCACAGAAAAAGAAAGAGTAACATACCTAATTCCATAGATACGCAGGGAAATGTAGCGCAAACGTCTCTTTGTAACTCCGGCACGGAATAAAAAAAGATACAAAAAAACCCCAAAACAAACAAAGCAAGAATGTCGAACAAAAATAAAAAATATTACGAAAAAGAAATAAAAAAAAGCAGTTGCCCCTTTTGAATGGAGGAGGAGAGCCGGAGAGGGTCTAAAGCGCACTAAAAATGGAGGCGCGCCATGGCTGCCAGTGCGAGGCAGAGAAAACAACGACGCTCTCCTCCAGGCTGACGCGGGGCATGCTCGCCTTTCTGACCGAATAAAAGGGCCAAAAACGACGCGGAGAGCCTCCCTCGTCCACCCGCGAGATAGAGGAGGAGCAGAGGCTCAAGCGGGAGCCCCGAAGAGCGAGTTAAAGTTGGAGAAAGTTGAGCTAGAAGTGCTGAAAGAGAGCCCGGCGAGGACCGACGCGCTCCCCTTCCCAAGGCTCATCCGCCATCTACAGCTCCTTCCCTTCCCAGCCCAGAGCTTCAGCCTGTGATTGACGTTCTCCCCATTTAGTCCAGCACTCAGGTGATGCACCAAAGTCCCGCCCCCTTCTCTTACTTTCAACCTAAAACTACTTCATTAAAATCCATCTAACCCAACATCTCCCTGGCACCCCTAAAGCCCTGGCACACAAAGCCACCGCGCACAATCAGCCCTTTAGACATTAAGACTGCTGTTGTGCTTCTTTAAGAGGGTATAAAAATTATTTCAGAGTGCCATCACTTCCTGCTCACTCAGGAAATGAGATATTAGGAGCCATTTTAGAAGCTTGGGACACCATTTTAAAACACATTGCAACTCTCCACATCAAGACAGGCAGAGTTTAGACTTTCATGGGTTTAAGACTCAAGAAAGAAATTAAAGAGTATTGGCAATAGAGCAACTCAGGGGGAGGCTGTTGAAGTGTGACAGCACAAAGGAAAGTGCAAATTGTAGTTTTTGTTCCAACGTTTTGTAGTTCTTAGTGGATTTGTATTTATTTAAAATATTTTGGAATTAAAGGTGGAGATAATTAATAATCTGAAGATGACAGGCTTCGAAGTCTTCGCAGTTCGTAGCTGAGTTATATACGATGTCAAAAATTTTTTGTTGTTTTTTCCCCCCTTTATGTTAATATAAAATGTTCAGGAATTTAAAGCCAGCGATAAAAATAAGCAAGCTTGAGACAATGGGGTAGTGGGCTTTTAAGACTTTGCAGTTCGTAGTTGAGTTATACACCACGCCAAGCAATATTAGCCGTTCAGAAATGTTTACTCATTTGAGTTTTAGGTATTTAAAATGGACATTTTGACATGGCGATAAATCTTCACAGTTTGTTCATCCTCCGATATCGTACACAAAGCCATTTGAGAACGGTTAACTTGAAGGTATCAAGTGGAAAGAAGTTCGCGGTTGACTTTTGCAAAGAAGAAAAGCTGAACTTTGGTTTTCGAAACATTTCCCCATCCAATGAGAGCAAGTCGGAATTGTTTAAAAACTAAACTTTTATTAAGTAAAACAAAAACAATTCAAATCATTTTACATACATGATGCACATATTGGCTGAAACAAAATATTGCAAAGTAATAAAACACTTCAACATTCAAATTCATTCATAAACAATGGTTAACCCCCCAACAAAAAACAAACAAAAACGGTGCACCACGTCAGGCAAAACGAAACGTTTTCCCTTTACAAGTCCAAAAGCAAAATCAGAGCCGCCATCTTCCTGATATAGCTGTAGCCTCCACTCGACTGTCCAGTAGGGGGTCTTAATGAAATCAAAAAGGAGAAGGGAAAACATGTAAACCTCAAATGTACTGACCAAGATACAACAACTTTCCATTAAAGCTATACCTTGCTCATAGCAGAAACCTACACAAAGAACTCAAAATACAATTTGAACCAAAATGTCGCCAAACACCCCAAATTAGGCAACTGGGGGCTAGCTAGCTTAATCAAGAGTGCTTGAAGTATGCAAGAAAGTCAACTAGGAAAAAAAAGCATTAACACTATGCCGTGTCAGGGCCAGAAAATGATCAAAATGCTAAGCTTAAGACAAACGCACACAAAAAGCAGAGAACTTAATGCTATCAAATTACACTGTATCTCACTGGGTGCGATCATGCATCGAGTTACAATGTAATAACATTAACACAATCACAGTAATGCAAAAAAGGCAACCGGCTAAAATAAACATCTCGTACTTTTCAAGAATAAAGGACTCAACGCAACGAAGCTAGTCTGACAACTAATGCGTCACAGTAGTCACACCACAAAGCATGCACATTTAAATAGTCATATGTCTGTCATCGGTTTGTATAACGTAGTGTTTGGCAGTCAACAAATTTGTCCAATTATTGTAACATTACATGAAGGTTTCGCCTTTTTTAAAAAATCAATTGTTTGTTAATTAGAAAAGCATTTCTGATGCAGAATTCCAGAAAAAGTTCTGTTCCGAAATACTATTCACCACATAATAGCATTGTATGCTAGAATTATTAATGTTAATGAATGTTTATAAACAATGCATTCTTAAAACCTAAAGTTACTAAGAATTCATTGTAAACTTCAAGGTGCACACTCCCCTAATAAAATTGATCTTTAACCAACCAATTTATTGAACTGGCCAACTGACAGCTTGTGAATTTAATTTCTAGACATTTTGTTACTTTGATATGAAAAAGTTGATTCTACACAGCTAAATAACCAATAGCTAGGATCCAACCATCCAATATTGGCTTTGATCTAATAATAAAATTCATTCACCATAATAAAATATTTGGATTCAAACTTTACAAAAACTTGAAGCTTCATGCAATACTGTTTTTGTAACTGCAGCATAATAAAACTAAATGCTTCAATCACTACCCACAACCGCAGAATGGTAAACTATGCTATACAACAAATTCTGTTGAGAATTGGTTAACATGTACTTGACAGGGTGTTTGATCCAGTACAGTTTGCCATCTATCAGTATCAGTTAGGTAATCAAGTAAAAACCCAGATAAGGGCGAATTATTTTCTTCCACGAATACTTGATAACATTACATAGTAATAATACTTATGCAGACTGGATAAATGTTGAATAAATCAACAGGTGTACAGGTAGAGTAACAGATGTACAACTACGAAAATGAATAACAGCAGCAATTAAGCTAACTAACAGCACAATATACCCAAAGGGAATAAGATGATGCAAAAGACGGTTCATGTTAAAATTGACAATAATCCATCTCAGAAGAATGAATACTGCCAGTCAAAAGAAAGTCATGGCATTTCAGGGCCAGGAAAATGTGAAAAATACAACAAGAACGCAGAACAGGGTCTATGTTAATAGACGTCATCAGTCTGATGCAAGGTTCCCACGAGGAATAAGATCCATTTCAAGAGGTAGGGCAGTGCCCCAAGAGGACAAGCAGCAAAGTAGGTATGAAGAAAGGAAACATCCATGTTGAAAATGAATGTAGTTGCAAGACTGCATAAAAAATAATTAATGTAGACTAGCAGATGAAAATCCTTTAAAAATCAAGTCCAACAGGAAAGGTAAAACCAAGCCATTCCTTATGAATGGTGTCTTCCCTTCCGATATTCAAAGCTTCTTGATTTTTTTGTTTGCTTTTTGGTTTATAACAAATCAGAAAACTTCACAAATTCTGGAGGAAATATCACATAGATATTTGGTAATAAACTGTTCAGCTCATGTTAACCTTCAGAGTCAGACTACACATCACCCCACTTCTCCTAGCTTAGTTACAAATGAGAGTGTGCACCACTATGCTACAATGACAGACACATGAGGCAACGTGCAACAGGAAAATAGGAAAAAATGTTTGGACTTACCGAGTCGCCTTCTTTTCTAAGCACAGTCCCATTGATGTCTTCAGGCATGTTTCTTCTGATGGGAGAAGAAAAGAAATAACACTTAGTCTAAAAAGAAGCCAATCAAAATTAAAAGAAACATTGCATTACATTGGTTTCTATTTTAAAAGCAGTGCATTTTGTCTTAGCCGTGAGTAGAAAAAATGATCTTTGTTAGGATAACTTCCACATAAATGTGCCCATAAAATCATATGAATAGTCAATGATTCCTACTTCTATATTATTGTAACCTTTCACACAGTCTCATAATGCTACATTGCATCTTGTTAAGTAATTATTTCATCCCAATTAGTGATTAATGGTACTGAGGCATTTGACTGTATTTACTGCCTAGATATTCTACAAGAATGTTGCAAATGACTGGACTGGTGTTGTTTTCCTCTCTTAAAATTACATGGACCCTTACACAGTATTGTAAATATTGGGTATTTGGAGATGACTGGTTTACTGGTTCAACAAACGGAAGGGGTAAGAAGAAATATATAAAATACTAATGTTTTATGGTGCATTTTGAGTTGGCAATAAATAGATCTTCATTAGGATGTACATTCACAATAAGATTACTTCCACATATGCATGATCATTACATCACATGAATACAGACAATGTGATTGTAATTACTCACACTCATAATGCTATGTTACATAGCTTTGCTATTGATTTTGTTGGTTTTCTGCTCATTGATTCATCAATAACTCTTCCGCAAATGCGGTCCTGTGAAGTCAGACAAAGGCCAGTGCTTAATGTTACTGATATTTCAGACATCATCTAACTACAATACTGCAGATTCAATATAATTTGTTGGTGCACCAAACGCTGGAGCAATTCCACCAAAAAGAAATTGATTTGGAACCAAAGTAGGTCAATTCTCAGCTAGAACCACAAGGTTGCTTTTCCAGTGCAAACCCTAATGACGCCAGTGGGTAGGTAATTTTACAGTTTAGGGAGGAAGAAACAGATAAATGTTTTGTGTGGAGGTCATCCAGTGGTCTGCAATGAAACAAAGAACGGTGCCAATCTGGTCATCTGGTTACTACTGTTTTCATTGTACAACGCCCTCCACTAATGACAACTGATTCTGTGCAATACTGGTGGAAATGCTGCCTGGTCTGTTAGATGGAACCAAGGTTTAAAGAATTAAAAAATCCATACACTTGGTTGGCGGAAAGAGCATGTGTGGTAAAAACTGGAACCTTAGGTTTTATTAAAAACGCCATAAAAGGGACTTTAGATTTAAAGATATTAGTAATGTTAACTAATGAAACAACTTTATTTTTATTTTTTTAAATTTTGTATACTATATTTATCCCGGAGGAAATTCCTCAATTCTCTGCATTTAATCCATTCACCGAGTGAAGCAGTGGGCAGCCAGGAACACGGCGCCCGGGGAGCAGTG
>JBBPDH010000018.1:1967089-1983182 GCA_037974565.1 Clupeocharax schoutedeni
ATAAAAGGCTATTTTTGCGATATATTTAAACATTGAGGATTTCTTTAAAAAAATGTCAAAATCTCGTCTCGTCTCGTCTCGTGAACCCAGTCTTGTGTCTCGTCTCGTCTCGTGGGAAAAGCGTCTCGTCAAACCCCTATTAATAACCTTTTATTAATCAGCACAGACAGGTCTACCTTTAAAATGACATGCTATTCTATGTGACTCTCCACTCTACACACTCGTGTTTCCGAAAAAAGACAACTTGCTGACGCATGGCAGGTTCATGAATTTATGCTGTTTACACCAAATGCTGACCTTACCATCTGCAAAACGGACGACACAAGGAGAACACTGTGGTCTTCTGCTGATGGAGCCCCCCCGCCTGTTGTGCGTTCCGAATCAGAGATGCTTTTATGTTCACTATTTTTGAAATGGAAGGTTTTTCAAGCTGCTGTGGACAAATCTGACCATTCTTCTGTGTTCCCTCTCATCAACAAGGTGTATCTATAGTTCCTCAAATAATCAAATGTTCCTGTCTAGTCAAAGTCACTACTCTGTTCAGTGTGAATGGTAATTGACACTTTACACACGTACAAACACACACACACACACACACACACACACACACACACACTTATACATTTGAAAAAACTGTGACACCTTTCTTAAATGAAACACTATCTGAGTGCAAACTAGCACAGCCAACAATTAGAGACTGAAGAGGTGGTCAAAGTCACTCTGTTATCAAACATCCTGGGGAAAAAAAAATCTTATTAAAATCAAATGATTTGATGAACTGTGCTTGCTACGATTAGATATGAACTAGTAAATGTAGGTCAAATTATATTTCAGGTTGACAACTTCGGGTTTAGGATCACTTTAGTGTCTGAAAATACAACCTGACTCTGAAACTTGGAAAGATGTGCAGTTTGTGTGTATATCAGTGTTAGCAGTCACGTTCAGCATCACCTGTCACTGCTGAGGGGATTCCCAGTTCCCAGTAATCCCAAACAAGCTTACTAAGCACTTCAATATGACTAATCCTACCTGAGCCCACACACACAAACACACACACACACACACACACACACACACGTGCACACAAACACACTCACTAAAGTAGCCTTGAACACATGTCCCTTCATGACATTCTTACAAAATACCAGATTGTGTCAAAGAGCCATGTGTGTAGTTAGGAAAAGGACAAGACAAGAGTCATATATATATAACATGTATAACAAAACATGGTCATAATGTGCATTTTTTCTGGTACTCCTAAGGGAGTTATATGGTATTATATGGTATTTTACCCTGTTTGCGTTTTTACAGTGATTCCTTCAGTAAAGAGTCCTGATACAGCTGCATCAGGCAGAAACCCAGCAGTTATTCACTGACTGTCAGTGTCAGTGATGTATTAACAATCAACACTATCTTTTACAAACTTCTAATGTAAATGTTATGATTTGAATGAGATGCTGCTCAATGTACATAAAGACACAATCTCAGCATTTTACAAAAGTTAATAGGCAGAAACTCACACAGAAATTTTGGTTTCTGCCCATTTATCCTACAGAGCATTTATTGAGTCAGACACTGATGTTGGACCAGAAGGCCTGGATCACAGTCTCTGTTCCAGTTCATCCCAAAGGTGCTGGATGGGGTTGAGGCTGGAGCTTCCTTTGTGCACTGGGACACAGTCATGCTGGAATAGAAAAGGTTCTTCCCCAAACTGTGTCCACAAAGTTGGAAGGATGGCATTGTCCAAAATGTCTTGGTCTGCTGAAGTATTAAGACTGGCCTTCACTAGAGGTAAGGGGTCTAGCCCAAATCCTGAAAACCACATTTGTCCCAATGCTGGAGTTTAAAGGGTTAAGTACAAATATGATTCCATTACATGAAAATGAAAATGTAGTTCCTAGAAATCATTAGGCCTTTTCTAAAGCTCTAGGCAGCCCTCGGGGTCCCCTGCTGCTACGAGGTAAAGTGCTCAGTTCTGGTTCTATTTACCAGGCAACCAGACCATTTAAACTGACACCACATGTGCAATTCACCGATGCCCTCCTGGTTAACGGAACAGAATAATTTGATAGGCTACGTCATGGATGTTTCTGTGAGCTGTATTGCAGAAACTGAGCTTAAAGTGTTTGACTGCTGGCGGAGTATGTACAACACTGAACAGAGCAGAAACCCGAGAGCATAAATCCACTGAGTATTTAAACAGCGGACGCCTTCCAACACATCCCAGTCAAAACGCTGTCCGGAGATAAACATCTAGATGACAGACTGTCCTTGTAATGTCTGAGGACAAAGCACAAACAGAAAGCAAAGTCCTAAAATGGAGAGAGAGATAGAGAGAGAGAGAGAGAGAGAGAGAGAGAGTGTGTGAGGGAGGAGAGAGAGGGAGAGAGTGGCAGAGATAGCGAAAGAGAGAGAGTGACAGTGAGAGACAGAGAGAGAGAGATAGTGAGTGAGAAACAGAGACAGTGTGTGTGTGTATGTGTGTGTGAGAGAGAGAGAGAGAGAGAGAGAGAGAGAGAAGGTGGACAGTGTATGATAGTGTGGGAGGGAGAGAGAGAGAGACAGAGGGAGGAGAGAGAGGCAGAGATAGAGAGAGTGACAATGAGAGAGAGAGGCAGAGAGTGTGAGTTAGAGACAGAGAGAGAGAGACAGTGAGTGAGACAGAGGGGGATATGGTATGGGTGGGGGAGAGAGAGAGAGAGAGAGATAGAAGGTGGACAGTGTATGATAGTGTGATAGAGAGAGAGAGAGAGAGAGAGAGAGAGAGAAAGAAAGAAAGAGAGAGTGTGGTGACGCAGAGAACAGTCTGTTCTGTGAATGTGCTGTAGAATTAACTGACAGAGAATTACATTCAAAATGACACGGGGGGAACAGGACGGGACATTTTGGCGACAGAGGAATCGGGAGCGGTGCAGACAGAAGGATGGGTCAGGGACTCGTTACCGCATGACACAAACCGACATGACTGCTGTACTTTTAGGAGGCATCATGCAGCATGCAGGCTCCGCTGCTCCTACGTCCTGTCAGAGGCCATGTCCTTGTCAGCAGCGCTGAGAAGGTGAACAATATTTCTTAATTTTTCTTGGTTATAATCAAATACTTTTCCTCACTGTCAGAAACACAACAGTCCACAAAACTATACATGTCAAATGTCTCTTTCATCCATTTTCTGTCACCACTTATTCTTAACGAGGGTCACAGGTACCCAGAGCCACCACAGGGAACCCACACACACACACACACACACACACACACCATTCACATATATGGTCAATTTAAAATCCCCAATACACCTGACGTCTTTGGACTGTGCTAGAAACGAAAGGAAACCCACGGCACCACAAGGAGAACATGCAAACTACACACATACACGACCAGGACACGTATTTGAACCTCCAACCCTGGAGGTGTGAGGCAGCAGTGCACCACCATGAGGCCCACAGAGCCATTAAACCAGTGGTCCCCAACCTTTATTTGGTCACGGACCGGTTTAATATCAGAAACTATGTTCACGGCCCGACATTTAAGGAGCGGCAGATGAATATACGTATATTATACAAATAAATGATACGCATAAAAATGGGGATATTTAAAAAATATAACAGTGGGGTTTCTTTCAAATACAATAATACACGTAAATCCAGTGTGTACTCGCAGCTTTATTAACAGCATTTTCATAACAACGAGCCGACAACAGAACACGGGTAATATCCACAGTTTTTTTCTTCTGTGCAGTCCGTGGAACGGTACCGGGCCATAGACTGGTACCATATGACCCACGGCCCGGTACCGGTCCACGGACCACTGGGGACTGCTGCACTAAACTATACATGCTCATGAAACTTCACCAATTCATGAATTCAGCATGGAATCCACGAGAGACTGTCCTACAACATAAATAACTAAACGAATATAAATTATCATTAGCGGTTCAAATTAGCGGTTTGATTTTGGCAGGATATAGGAATATTCTGTGAAATGTGGGAAGGTCACACATGGCCAGTGTAACCTCTGCCCAAAACTTCAGGCCTTCCCCGTCAGATGTTCTCAAGTCTCATGAATCCTTTTGGCACACCTGTTCCCCTAAAGAGACCCTCCAAAGTTTAGCATTACCTCTCACTCATTGAATCCATCCAGTCAAAGCCCCCGAAGTCTGGCTCGTACGTCCTGGCCTCCGCGCACCATTTACCTTCACGATGCAGGAATGTTCCTTTTACCCTTGGCAGTTTCACTTTTGCACTTTCTTGGCAAAACAGAGAAAATGTCTTTGCTGACAGACATGCCAACATAAACGCCGGCCAAGGCATGAGCAGAAGGAGGAGCGGAGGACTGCTACTGAGCTCAATGTGTTTCTAGCTTCTGATGTTACGGAACGCACCCCATGCAGAAAGTGGGAGTGTTTTTCCAGTTGTGTGAACCCATTTCATCTCGAGTTTATTAGGTGAACTCAGGGTCAAGAGAAACATTATTCTTCGTTGTTTATTGAGGGTCACTGCTTAGGCCGCAGAATGCGGTCGCTCTTGTGACTTTGGTGTTCCAACTGAGGCACTGCTGCTGCGCCCCTGACCACAGGCCTGAGGACCTGAGAGACGATGCCGGCTTCCAATCAACAGCTCCGGAAAAAATAAGAGACCACTACAGATTATTTTTAAATCAGCATCTGAGTATGACAACCAGTCCATGCCAGTGTCTGTTAAACTCCTACACGTGAACCTCATTCTGCTTTATGAGGTACTGATTAGTGATCACCTGAATCACATCTTATTTAATGAGGAAAAGTATAAAAGCACTGCTGTAATCAACACTCTCCTCTCACAATGAAACACTACTAGAAGTTCATCAAATTATTGTCATTATTGAACATTTTTCCAGTGCTCTTTCTTCCAGTGTTTTGGTGTTTCTAATACATTAACTTTCATAAAATGCTGAGATTGGGATTTTATCTACATGGAGCACCATCTCAGAGAATCATATCATATACATAATATTACAAGTGCAGTAATTAATACAAATGGAGCCCTTTTAGACCAGCAATCCTGCATTAGACTCTGCTAAAGTACAAATATCAGTTTGAATCTAAACATCTGTGGAATGCTGTCGGATCATTTAAAAATAAAATATCTGCTATTATTAATACACTTGCTCAAGGGTACCTCGGTGGTGCCACTAGAGGTCCTGGGACTCAAACCCACAACGTTCTGATCATAGGGGCAACTCCCTAACCACTATGTAGCAAATTAAATGCTACAACACAGAGCATACAAGCGCAGATGCAGAAATATGAGCTTTAATATCACAACGCAACTGAATTTGACATTAGATTTACAAATTTACACCTCAGACAAACAGTGCATTAACTGCATGCTCAGGAGGTGCAAGGTTTTAAACGGGACCTTATGAACGTGGTTTAAATAACAGAGCTTCAATACAAAGTTGTCAATGATAGTCCAGTGATAAAAAAGGACCACAAAACTTCCACGAGGGGACAAAGAGGGACGATTCTACTCACGCTAAGAATATGAAATAGTAACAGGGTGTGTGCAGATTACAACCAAACCACAGAACATTTTCAGTTCTTCTCACATGTATATCTAGGTTTTAACAGTGTTATCCTGGCTCTGATCACTATGGCTGTTGCTACTGTGTCTCAAATACGTCCCTTGAGACCTTAAAATAAGTTTATAAAAGGTGGAGGGATAACAGTGGCTGCAGATTCGAGTAAATCAAGTGGAATATATAATCAACCACAGGTATAACATCTCCAGACACTATTTTGCAAGTTCCTCTTTGCTTTGCGCAGTCCTCTCTCAATGCATGAGTAAGAGAAGCGCAGTTTTGAGTCTTACATGACCCATAAAAACATCCTTTTTGTGCCTCAACCTGCAACAAAAGGCGCAATACATCGGGCCGCGGGTCCTTCAATACTTTTCTCACTTCACTACTTGTTATAGAAGGATGTTTAATAGTCATTTAGCATTAAAACTGTGAAGTACAAAATAAAACAAATCCATAATTGGGTGTTTGCTTTTAATACCAATGATTGATCAGAAAGTAGCAGGTGGTTTCTGAAACTCGTCTTTGTTAAATATGCAGCTTGTTTCTGAAAGGGGGGCGACAGTAATAACAGATGCTGCTATAGAATATTGGAGCTGTTCAGCTGAGCAAACAGTGGACAGTGTAAATAAGGATTTCCCTTAAGCGGAGACATACACATGCACGCGCACACTCGCTTTTTTTTTTTTCCTGCGCGAGCCGTTAAAATCTGTTTGCTTTTTCCGGGCGTGGGAGGGATTTGTGTTTCCTCAAAATCTCCCTCTCCAAGCTGCTCCCAGTCTGACATCTGGAACATGTGGCATAAAAAAGGTGTAAAGGCGAGTGCGATCTTTATTTCCGTTATATAATTCACATCCTGCAGGGTGCACACACACACACACACACACACACACACACTCCGGTTTTACGTAAAAAAAAAAAAAAGCAGCACTATTTTAGGTAGCTCAATCAGTTTGACACTCAATAATTTGTGACCCAGTCATATATTAATAAAAAGGGAAATGCTTTTACATTATATTAACAAAACCAAAACCCTTCTTAAACAGTTACCAAAACCTACAAATAATAACATTAACAGTATCTTTAATCATCTATAATAAGAATAACATTATAATCTAAAAATAACAAAAATATTCTCTATAATGTTGGCAAAATAGGTTCTCTGGGACTAATTCTCCTCACTATACCCTGCATGTTATGTAATTACAACTGTTTAATTGCATGGAATCTCTTTCTGTAATACAGCTCTTTGATGCAGTAGATACATAAATCTATACTGTATTATTTAATAACTTGAAAATGAGTGCATGTGTAACACAGAGGCAGTGAATTCTTTGTGTCTTTGTTGACTATAAGTAAAGGAAACAATTCTGAGTTTAACTAAAATGCAAATACCTGGCATTCTGAACTAAGTGACATGTTGACTAACTAAATAACAGTAAAAGAAAAACTTGAAACAGCATCTGTGATGAGAAAATTATGCGAAAGACAGACACACCTGTCTGCACCGGTGTCTGTGATTACTGAATGCCTTTCAAACCGACACACAACATTCCATTTAAAGAGGCCTTGGAGGCCTGCAATTAGGTGCATCATGTAATTTTGAAACCACAAGCTAGCCTTTGCAATACAGAACAAAACAACTTCTAAAAGCTCTAAATTTAGCACCACGGAGTGTGCAACATGCCACTGTATGCCAAAAACATCACAGCAAATGACGTTCCAACGTATCAAAGGCCTAAAAAAGACTGGCTGGAAAATGAGCCCAACTCGGGCATAAGGCGCTTATAGTGAGTGCCTTTTTAGAGCACTTGTGTGGGTTATCGGGGATCGCTGGTTAATTAACTCCCTTTTATAAGACTGTCACTGCCACCACTTTCTACCGTACTGACCTAAATAACCGCACCAAAGCTTGCAGGACTGAAGCGAGGACTTGATTCTTACTGTCAACTTCTATTACGCTGTGACCATCATGCAGCACCTACTGTAGCACCCAACGTTCAGGCCAAGTAAACAGCTGAAGACAAACTCAGCTTACGTTTAACTTTAGGAGCCCACAGAGCATGGACATTTCATGTGTGCACTGTATATTGCCCATGCATACAGATAATTTAAGTGTCCGACATAAAAAAGGCTGATTCCAACATGCAACAAGCCTGAGCTCCTGTGGGGGCATGACTCAGGGCATAGCACCAGTTATTATTACAATTGTCAGGATGTGGCAAACCATGTTCAGTTGTATACACCTCACTCTGTCTTTTTGTGTCAAAAAGCTAAATGGCCTAAGTATTGGGACACCCCTGTTTTTCAGGGTTTGGGCTTGATCCCTTATTTTCACTAAAGAGCTTAATCTTAATGCTTCAGACATTTTGGACAAGGCCATGTTTTGTGGACACAGTTTGGGGAAGAACCTTTTCTGTTCCAGTATGACTGTGTCTCAGTGCACAAAGCAAGCTCCATAAAGACAAGTTCAGGGTGGAAGAACTTGGTCCACACAGAGCCCACACCTAAAACCCCATCCATCACCTTTGGGACGAACTGGATTGGTCTTCCCATCTGACATCAGTGCCTGACCGCATAAATGCTCTACATAATTCCCACAGAAACTCCCAAATATAGTATGGAAGCTTTTAGAGCTCCATATTAAATTCTATGGATTTGAATGCAATGTCCCTGCTGGCGTCCCAATACTTTTGTCCATATAGCGTGCAGGTTTGTGCGCATAACATTTCTGCAACAGTCCTTCAGCAATTAATGTATGCAAACAGAAGTGGGAAAAGCGAGCTTGTATGTAGGCCAGTGTGAAGCCTGAAGATGGATGACCTAAAACAGTACGAAATATTAAAGGCACCACCATGAGCTCTTTAAATGTAGGCTACCTCTAAATGAACTTTTACTATGAGACAAGATACTATGGAATACATTCACTTTCAGTGTTTCCCTCTGTGGTGTCACTTTAACAGGCAACCATGGTGCTTCACGCTAAAATGGCCCAAAGTGAACTGTAAAGTGGAACCATTTCAGCCATTTAAGAAAAAATGCCCCCCCCCACAAGCCATTAAAGCCCAGATAGAGATCTGTGTTTGCATGCACTTTCCCACTCTCTCAACTGTGTATACGGAAAACACTCAGGTGGGTGGCGCGGACCACCACAATGGAGCCCCCACCCCTTAACCTCGCACATACACAAACAAACACACACAATCAGTGGCATCTTATGCAGCCAAAACCAATGAATGATGTCAGAAATTTCTTAGTCCAAGGCTGCAGCACTTTTCTAAATATAATTTCTGCTGGAGAGAAGACAACACTGACTGTAGCCCACTTGATCAAAACAATACTGGAGTTATTTCAATCGCGTTTAGGTGTGTGTAAACACACAGATCTGGATCCGAGTCAGAAGATAAATAATTGGTAAATAATTAGACAATGGCTGGTACTCTGGGCTGGGTACACTGCGACGCTTAAACACAGAAGCTGGACTTCAAAACATTCACATCACCAGGAGCAGAGTGCTGAAGCTCATTAATTAAAGTCTTTGGTTTGTACACGTTGTTTCGGAGACTTGGTACAGAGGGAGCAAGGCCCTATTGATGAATAAAGGCCTGGGCTACTTTCCCTGCATAGATCTCTACAATTATTTCAATAATACAAGCTTGTGGCAGCTTCAAAATGCTAATGATAGTCTTTGCATTTAGTGAGATTGCAAAAACAACACAGGTATTGTTTGCAAATAGATCAGACATTGATGTGAACTCTTGCTGCACCGCAAAAGGGGTAAAATGTACAAAGAGTGGGAGTAGAGTCTAGCAGCTATACTGAGCATTCAGCTGAGCTCTATAGGTTACAGTTATTGACTATAACCCAGTATCATTACTGACAGTCAGTAACTGTGACTAACAAAGCTATTTAGTCAACATGCCAATACAGATTACACTCGTAACCAGGAACTTTATTTACTTATAACAGCATCTAATTGTACTTAATATGCATGAAATTTGTCACAAACTTGCGAGATGTGGCTGCTTTAGCACATAAATAAAGTGAGCACTAATAGCTCCCCCTAGTGGAAAACGTTCAGACTGCTGAACATGCCTTTATAATGAACTCTGGATACCCTGTTTATAATTAAAATTGGAAAGTTAACATTTTAATATTTAGTGTGCATGGTGCAAGTAAACTTGCTAATAACTGAGTGTGTATATCGTCCAAAAGCTCAAATCGTGTTACTTGTGCAACTGTGTTAAATGTTTCTTTCAAACTAGGAGCTGCCATCACAAAGAGCCCTCGGTGTGCCAGTCCTCTAAACGATGCTAACCAGCACCGGCCCCATTGCAGGAGGAACGGGACAAGGGCCCTCCATGTTTCTGGTGTGGAGAGGACCCAGCTGCGGCTGAAAGGAGCTGAGGATGTGCAGGAAGCTGAAGGACAGCAGCTGGTGGTGGCTGTTTCTGCAGGTGGCCTGGCCTAATTACGAGGGTGCGGGTGTTTAACAGCAAGACTCCGGATTGGCTCTGTATTCTGAGAGGACTCAGATCACGCAACCGTTTGGAGCTGCATCACGCTGCATAGCGAGGGTATGTAGGAAATGTTAGCACTAATCTCTATGTACAGGACCAGCCTGCGTTTGTAAATGGAAGTGCACTCTCATAAACCTTACAGATGGGTGAATCATGAATTGCATATGTACTATATTCTGTCACGTTTTGACACAGGCAGTATTTTATCCCAGGCCCGTATTGATTGTGTGCACCAACTGTAGATGAGACCCATTGACTTTCATTCATGCTGTGGATAAACAGTGGATTGTGGCTTGAAACCTAAGCACTCTATTATCTGCGGACCATATTGATACACGATAGCACTCCGGCTTTCTCAAATGCCTCCCGAACAGCGTTGCTAATGATGAGGGTATGGTTACGACGCAGCCCGTTTTCGCTCATGCTTTCAAGGAGGCCGTGCCAAGTACAAACACCTGACTGCCAAAGAAGACCTGATATGGCTGCCTGCCTGATCGTTTGTAATAATTACAGCCTAGCCTTATTGATCCACGTCCATTTAATTAAGCAATCTTCTCCTAAGGCCCACGTCAGCATCGAAGCAGGGATAAAGTGCTGAACATGCGAGCGGGTAATCCAGGGAGCCCGCAGAGCCACTGCTTACAGACCACTCAATCAATGAGGCCAGGGATTTGTGCTAATGCCAGGAGGCCGGAGTGAATCTGCAGGTTTTAAGCAGCGGCCACAAGGACAGGCTAACCTGATCAAGCCAGCCAAGGTGCCAAGGTTCCAGTAACTGCGCTAAGGGACAGTGTGGAGCAGGTAGAGGCCATGTGGTAGATTTCAGGGCAGATTTCTGGAAGCCTTGTGACAGCTGCATCCTCCCAGGAGGAAGCACGGAGAGGGCAGCACGCAGTGCGCTGGTGTCATGGGAGGGACTGAGCATCTCAATCCAATAGTCATGAAAAAAAAGCAGACAGAGACAAGCAGGCAACTGCCCGCTCATGTACTGTTGTGTTTCTGCCACCCATCCCCCGGCACTTACCATGAGCAGCCTAAAAAAAAAAAAAGAAAGAAAAAATCCGCTTTTTAATCAGCACGACAGGACTTGTGACCCAGATTTACGCAGCAAGGCCATGCAGTGGCGGGTTACCAAAGCCACGGGGATTGGAGACTCAGAGGGAGATGATGAGGTTGACGACCACCCTATACCACCTTTTCTATTTAAGCTGCGGCTTAAGGCCCCAAAATATGTAGCTGGAACTTTCAGCCCATGCTTGCCTTTCTAGCTCCATCCCTCGGACGATGATCGCTGAACAAAGATTTGAAGGCCAGAGTGGAGGTCTAAAGGTGGAACGTGTGGTTGTGCTCTAACAGGGGCTTCTCAAGCTCTTCGTGCTGTCAGTTATCCCCTCCTGACCCACTTCTGCTAAAGGTGTGACCCATTTTCAAAGATTCCCAAAATGCCAGCTTCTCACGCCCTCTGAGAACTCAAGCTGGATGAATGGAGCTCGGCTGGCAGAGGTGCACGGCTGCATTCAGGGCGAGAGCACCGGGCCTCTATGACCCAACCTCTAGGGGGGCCAGGCTGGCATGTGGGCTCAGTTAGGACTGGTACAGTTCCCTGGCTGCAAGAATGTGCCGAGTTGCTTTGTTCTGACCCCCAAACCAAACTCAGCTTGAGATGAAACACCAACATTTTGTGTTTCATGCTTTGACATTGAACAGGCCGATGTTAGAGGAGAGAAAATTGCCATTTGTACGTCGCTGTTGTTCAGGTTCTGCCTGCAGCTGTCTTGCTTGTCTAAAGCCAAAGTTTTCACAGCACGCAGACTGGTCTTGGCCGGGGCGACAGATTCATTGCCCCATTTGTCACTTATTCACGGCTGGTCAAACATGGCCCTCAGACAACAATGTTCCAAGCAGACTTGGGAGCAGCGTGGTTTATCACATAACATAAAATAATGTCATTCATACAGAACCCTCTATTCATTCAATAAAGCACAGCGTTTTAATGAATGTGATGAAAAAATACACCGAAATAGAGGGACCACTAAAGACTAGCAACCTCAATCTGAGGCCCCCAGGCAACCAAACGAGAGATGGCACGTTTGTATTGGAAGACATATGGCAGTCATCATCAGACTCTTGGTTATGGCTCCAGTCCAGCAGCCATAAGTCACGACGTCTGGAAAGAAAAATATTCAAGAAAGAGCAGAATGACATGCGATTGGTTCTAGGGTTCTTAATTCGGCCACACTGGAAACTACATGGTTCATTGACGTCACTGGAGCTTAAAGAAAGACTTGATACAAAGTGCATTCTAAAGTACATTAACCAATGACAATAAATCAAAATCTTAATCTCTTGATAACTTGCTGTCACGGTGTCATATATGAAATGTCGTAGAGGAGGCACAGACGGAACTGAAGCTGTCCTTGTCAATAAAATCAAGGAAGTAATTCAAAGTAACTTCAAGGCCTTGGATCCCGTACAGGGTATTTAGGGAAGAGAACAGTCGTTCTCAATTACACAGGATTTGTTTTGCTTGATTGGCTAGTGATGGGATTAAGTGAGAGTGACGCCAGCTGATTTGGATCAAATCATGTTACACAACGCTCATTTGATGTAGACTTAAAAAATCTTAATAATGTCTGTTTTTCCACGGCGATTTTATAATCGCAGCTCAGGGCCTGTGTCTTCGGCTCTCGCCTCCTCTGGGGCTTTGGATGCGAACGTCCACATAATCATCTTAATGCTGCTTTCTGTCCACACGTGACAAGAGCTTCTTTCACTGCACCTGCCAGCCAGTTTCTGTCTGTATCCTGCCTGCCACTCATTATAAAAATAGACTTAGTCACTGCACTCAGGGCAGATTTGTGGGGAAGGTGGGCTACATCTATCTGGAGCGATGATTCAGGTGCTGACAGGGGGCTGTCAGAGTGATCTTGGGGAACAGGAATGCCTGAGAAAGGACGGCCACAGCCATCGTTACTCAACCCCTGCGGCACGGGGCGACTGCCCGGTCCATTCATGAAGGCAAAAAAAAAAAAAGAGAAAACGGACACATTCTGGACTTATCGGAGCAATGGAGGAACCCATTTAGAATCTAATCCTTCAAGACGATATAAAGTGCGCAGAGCTTAAGTAGATTATACGAGTATGCCTGGGTGAAGGCAGCGCGGGGAGTCAGAATGCTTTAGCGGCGAAGTTGGGCTGACGTGTCTCTCAAGGATCTGTTCGAGGTCACTAAGCTACTGCAGCAAAACCACATCCGTCACCAAGAAATCTCAACAGCCATCGACAACGAGGCTTGAAGTGGAACAAAGCTAATCTTTCAAAGAATATCAATAATTGCAAGAAGCCATGAATAGGCAGTTCTGGAATGTGTGACAGTAAATTTGAGAGGCAAGGAATCAGGTTTATGGAAAGGTTTAGACAAGCTGTAAAGTACTGTAAAGCATACAAAATCAATCAGCGATGTAAAAAAAAAAAAACTATAAACACTGAAAGGAATGAGAACAGAGCTGCTTGTATCCACAATTTTCTCTGAATAATCATTTCATGATTCTTTTCCGTTTTTGGGGGGCTTTTTTTTTATGACGCTACCCGAGTTTTGAATTTAAAATCATCCTTAATACAGAACTGCTGCTGTTTACTATTGCTGTTTGCAGCTGAAACTGTTGCTGAAACAAATGCATGACAACTGAATACAATAATAAAAAAAAAAAGAAACAACGAAAGATTTTAATAATTCACTGAAGTCTTTGCTTATTATTGCTGATAAGTTGTACCTTTCCTATTTTCTCAATTCTAGTTAAATTACTATGATTACCACCAGTTCCATCTACTGGTACAATTTATATGATTCTGAGTGGTGCATGTCAGCTTTTAATACAGACTTCTGCATGAAACATTACCAGCATGAATGACTGTAGCGTTTGTGATTCCATGATGACATTCATTAACTTTCTGTAAGCACGAGGATCACTTCACACTAAACCCCTACTGAGCCAATGGATGTGAGGAAGCCCAACCACAGGGCAAACAGACCACTCACTCACACCTACAGTGAATTTAGAATCCCTGGTTCACCTGACGCGCATGTCTTTGGACTGTGGGAGGAACCTGGAGACCCCAGTGGAAACCCACGCCACCCTGAGGAGAACTCACACACACACACACACACACACTCTCACACACACACACACGCACACACACACACACGCGCGCACACGCACACGCACACGCACACACACACACACACACACATACAAGACCAACATATAAACCCCCAACTGTGAAGGTGTGAGGCAACAGCATTACTCACTGCACCACCATGGTGTGTATGATGGCATAATTGTTGCTGCTAAATGTATTTTTTAGAGCTAAATTAACCACTGCTTACATTTTCATGTATGATATGAATACGTTAATTGGGGAAAAATTAAACGGGGTCAGTAAACTATCAACTGTGGCTTTACTTCATCTAACCACTCCTCTGTTGTATGACCAGTGTAATGCATCATCATCTCCAAGCTCTTGGCATTGGCTCAAATCATCAGGCTCTTGGTTGTGGCTCCAGTCCAGCGGCCTTCTGTTATGATGTCTGTGTAGAAAACATTCTCTAAATAGAACAGAATGAGATTGAATCTGGGAATCTTTACTGGCAGCAGAGCCACCACTCAACCACACAGCTTCCCATGCGGTTGTACAACACCCCCGTACAACAACACTGAAACCACTGATCCCTTCAATCTGAAGGTTGTGGGGTCAAATACCAGGACTGATAGTGGCACCACTGACGTATCCTCGAGCAAGATACCGTCCCCACAAACTGTTCCCCTGCTGCTGTGTTCCTGGCTCCTGACATCAAATAAACAAATGAAGCCATAAACAATCCTGATAGAATTACTTCATATGAAAATATAAAGCCATAAATAGCCCCTCATAGCACAAAACGACATCAAGTAAAACTATAAAGCCTTCCATGATAACACTTAATTACTTTAAATAAAAATATAATCTATTAAATAGTCCCTAACAGCATAAAATTACATCGAATAAAACTATAAGTCTTAAATAGTCTCTGAAACTAGTGCCCATCTCATGAAGAAAGACATGTACTGCTAAGTGCACAGTGCATTTTTTTTCTATAATTCATTAATCTGTTGTTTTTGCACAAGAAAGATCAATTTGAAATGCTATCATCCCAAATAGCTGCTTTGTCTATTGGCTCTGTCTTTGTCAGTTGCTGCTGAGTGACTGAGAATAAGAACATTACTGAATATCTGACTGTATGAAATTAAAGACAATTTTTTAATTATATGTTAAAGGATACACATTTTAATTAAATAAATAAAATAATTGCTTATTGCTTCATTTAAGAGCTTTTATTATACTAACTTATCACATTTCAAGCACACATTTAATCATTTATATATTACACACTTTTGTATTTTTGTAATTTAATTCATTTATGCAATTTTTTTTTTACCTTTATTTGTGCTCTGTGTTAAGACTAGTCAGTTAAAGGCTCTTTCCTCTTATTGCTGGGAGCAGAGAACTGGGGAACTGGGAGTTTTCACTCTTTTCTTAAGGTCTGACTAACTGAAGCCCTGTTTAACAGAACACATCATTCTGAAAACCTCCAGTAAACACCAGCACATTTGAAAGATGCACACTTGAAGGTCTCATTGGTACAATAGAGCAGTAAATTATAACACTTCTGGCAGATATGAATGGTGTTGTGGATTCTATATTGGGAACTAAAAGGGGTGCTGGTTGAGTTCACAAGTGGGGCACAATGTGCTGCATTTTGAAAAGAGAACCTTTGATTTCCTAGGGCTGGGATTAAGGCTGCTCTGATAGATGCTTTAAATAAGAAAAAAAACCCCATACAATTCCATATATATATATATATGTTACGTTATTCCGCTGACATGTCGAGCATGGAGAGCTTATACACTGAGACAACTGAGCAACTTGTCAGTGAACTATGAGGGCAAAAAAATAAAAAATAAATAAAATAATCGTTCATT
>JBBPDH010000018.1:2010039-2030369 GCA_037974565.1 Clupeocharax schoutedeni
TAGCTAACTAAGAGGCCTAGTTAGCTGGCTAGCGGAGACAAGACAGATAGACCTAACAAATTTCAACATAAATTTATAAAAACTAACTAGCTAAGTAGACAACATAAAGTGCACGTGCAAATGTGCAAATCTGGTTTTGCAATACTGTGGTCGGTCTTTGCACAGCTTATATTCTCCATATGACTGCATGCACCAAACCACAACATCCATACTGTGATGTTTCAGGACAAATCCATGTCCTAAAACACATTATGACATGCACCCTTTAAAAGAGATGCCAAGAGCAAATTTTAGCTTCCTTCATTCATCCCCATGTACTGGGGTGACATGTAACTCAGCAGACTGTGAATATTTCAGTGTTGTTAAGCTTTTACCGTGCAATTCAATTCAATTGCATTTTATTTGTTGCAAACCTGTAATCAGCATGCAGTGAAAAAATATAGTGAATATTTCACTTTCAGGCTTTGCTTGGGATATATTCTGCAACATCACAACAACAAACACAAATAAAAATATTTTTATTGTGGTGTTAAATGTTAGGAAAATTAGTCTACACACACACACACACACACACACATAGATATATATGTATTTATTACATGTAGTGGCCTGGTGGTTAGGGAGTTCCCCCTTCAATCAGAAGGCTGCCCCCTCGGTGCCCCTTATTGGTGCCAGCCGACTGATTCACTTGATGAATGGGTTAAACGTAGAGAAAGAATTTCACATTGTTAACACTTTGTGGTGTGGTGTGCTCACGGTGGCTATAAGCGTCCACTTTATATATAAACATGCAGTGCTATGCACTATTGTATTTGTCTGCCCTCTGCAGGGCGAAAAATGGAGCTGCATGATGAAATCTCAGAGCTTATGCAGTCTGTTCCAAACACAAATGGCCAAGTGACAGTAACAGTCAGATTGCAAAGACCTAAACCTATTTTTCCCAGGGAAGAGCTAAGTGACCCTGGCCACACATGCTTTGCTCCAGCTTTAATCTAACTGAACATGGCCAATCAAGCCTCCAGTCAAAAAGACTTTATCACCAAGCTTTGATCTCTTGGAAGGGCTCGTTTCAAATATTCCCTTTAAAGCAGTCCATTAGTGATCAAATTAGTCCAGTGGGTAAAGAAGACAGTAGGGTCAAAGCTGGAGAATTTTCATGAGCCAAGCTTACAGAGAGGCCATAATAATGTAACCTTAATTAATGGAACATTCGGTTTGCAACTTGTCCCTCCAGTACATGGATTTGAGCTTCATCTTTTTTGGGGACAATTTTTTTTTTTTTACTGTTTTCTAAAATAAAGAAGATTGCAGTCTTATGCAATGTAATGCAATGATGCAAAGTGATTTGTAATATATTGTAAGATTTCCTTCTTCTAAATTCAAGAATAGACCATATAACTACACAGGTGTTTGCAAAACCCAGGGTCAAATGACATTTTCTTTCCTAAGAACATATCTCACGTTTATGTATCTTCTACAGAGAACACACCTCTCAACATTTTAATGCACAATTACATTTTATTTGCTGAAATTATATAATTATAATATATTTTATATATAATAGTTAAGTTTGTTCCCTGTACAGGAATTAGACACATTTGGTATTACATCTTTAATGGTGAACACAAACTATAACTAGAGGTTTGAAAATAAACAGTCAAGATGTATCTTTTAAATTGGAAAAACTAATCCTGACCGTCACCAACAGATGCTCATCACACACTTCAGACAGACACCAACTCATCTTACATCTGCCAGGTCGTGCCATGGACATCTGTGGAAATAGTTCAGGAAAAATATCTATTTATTTCTTGTAAAAGTAAACGAAATACTTGTGCATATGTCTGTCTATGCCACAGAGTGCACCTATCTGACTTTGCACTGAAAATATTGAAACAGTTACTTGATTGGTGCCTGCGGTTTAGTAAAAATTGCAAATCTATTGCAAGTCTGGTGCAAAATAATATTACTCATAATTCAAAAAGTTGATGTGACAGAAAATAACTGAGCAGCATGAAAAAACGGTTTAGAAAAGTGTGTTGTGGTTTCTGATGATTACAAAACTTTTTTTTTGTTGACCTGTGTAATAAGCCTAGCTGGACTGAAATGACTAAATAGAATGTATATTGAACCCCATGTAAACAACAATTATAATAATGAGTAGACCAGGTGTAAATGTGTGATGCATGTTTTTTAGGTTATGCTTACAACATTAAGATTTTAAACTACCAGTGTCACCACTTCAAGCCAATTTCAGGATCTGCTGCTGGTGTCACTACTGTTGTTTTAATACCTGTACTTGTAGCTAGAATGTAGGAAAATCAGTTCGATGACCCAAGCAGAATAATTGCTGAGAGCATGTGCAGCAAAAATATGATAACGATTTATTTTTGGATATATGTCAAATGTATTTTTGTTATTATTATAATAATAATGATGACAATGATGATAACATTATTATTATAATCATAATATTATATTATTAGTATTACTAGTAGCAGAAGTAACAATAACGACAGTAAAATAATAATAATAATTATAATAATAATAAAAAATAACAACAATAATAATTATTATTATTGTTGTTATTAATAACAATATTATTATAATAATTATTATTATTAACTTTAATTATTAATGTTGATGTTATTAATATTGTTGTTGTTTTTATATAACGGCTAAAATATAAGAAAAATAAATTAGCACAAATACATACTTAATGATACATAGAAAACATGTAGAACACATTTAACCGTTTTTCATGTTTAGTTTTTCATGACTTAAGTGTCAGAACAGTAAAACAATAAATAGTTAGTTTAGATCTGCTGTTGTAGTGGACATGTTAGTTAGCAGTTAGCCGCTAGCCAAGCGACTCCTGCCTCGGTCGCCATAACAACGCCCTGCCGGAAGTACACAAGAGCTGAGCGACCGGTTAAAACGTCCGAGACGAAATCACACACACACTCGGGAGTCGGTGATTAAACATACTGCCTAATTTTGAAAATACAATTTTAACCAAGAGTACAGTAGTTACATAATATATGTAACGGTCAAGAACAACATGTATGATACAAAAATCAAAGATGTATTGGTCACTCCGAATGTTCACTACAGGTAATGGAGTAGCCAAACATCATAACCTGGCCAAAGGGGAGAGGTTACTGTGTTATCTTTCAGGGGGATGTCTTTTTATTTTTATGACAAGGTATTTATCAGTGGCGTGGCACAACAGGCCACCTGGAACTGTGATGTTTGTTCCTGTGTTTCAGGGAGGGCGGCATGAACTTTCCCCAGATTTCCACCAGTGCTGCAGAAAACGTTCCTGGACAGAGGAAAACTCTCATTTTACCATCTTTTTAAACCTTTAAAAATGAAGACACGAATCATCTTTCACTAACTGGATTTGAATTAATCGGGCTCGTTCGGTTTAGCGGAGTTTTATTTGCTGTGAAACAGTCCAACCAACTTGTCTGCATTAACTAGCCTGAGAGTTGTGCCACAATGGAATCCTTCATCAAATTATCCAACCAGAGCCAAGGGAGGGATCGTATTTTCAGGTGAGTGGACAACAAACGTGTTTACCAATTACCAAGGCTACTAATTCAGCCTACAGACGATGCACAGTAAATTGTACGTGGACAAAATTATTGGGACACGCGACCATTCCACTGAATTACAATGCACTCAAATTACATTTTGGAGTTTCTGTGGGAACTTGTGCCCATTCATTCTGTGGAGCATTTATGAGATCAAGTACTGATGTTCTCAGTTTCTGTTCATCCCAAAGGTGTTAGATGGGGTTGAGGTCAGGGCTGTGTGCGGGCCAGTCAAGTTCTTCCACACCAAAGTCATCCAAGCATGTCTTTATGAAGCTTGCTTTGTGCACTGGGGCATAGTCAAATACCAAACTTCGTCCACAAAGTTGGAAGCAAGGCCGTTCCAAAATGTCTTGGTTTGCTGAAGCATTAAAATGAAGGGTTCTAGCCAAAACAAAAAATAGGGGTGTCCTAGTACTTTTGTCTGTATAGTGTATTGTACTGTTTAGCTAACTTTGGTTTTGGTGTTTAGGACAGTCCAGTATGCATGTGCTTTGGTAAAGTACCTTCTCCGCAATGATCCCAGAAGAAAAGCTCTGCTGGTGAAGCTGAAGAATCTAGAGTCCAACATGAGCTCTGGACGGAAGCGTAAGTATAGTGCGACACCTACCGGGTGGTCCCAAGTTTCTGTGGACCTTTCCCTTTTGCTCCTGAAAATCTGAAGCGCTCTTCCCGAAAGAGTATGAGGAATGAAGAAGCTCTTGGGGATTATGGGAAATGTAGTTTTTGCGTACGTTTTCCGGGCTTACACTAGTATTGATTTGAAAGGGGAATTTTATTTCTTAAAGAGAAATCCCGTTCACATCGGCACTTTTTTAATGCGATCTCATTTATTGCATTCTTATCTCATTTACTACATTCATCGTATTTTTATGGCACAAACACTTGGTCACTTTTCTTAACCATCCACACTACTCACCACTTATTATATCTGTTAGTTACATTTCTTTTGTCACTCCGTTTGGCCTGTTACTACTGTTATTGACTTTTTAAAACTCTATTGTCTCATATTTATTCCTGTTGTTGCACTAGGCATGTTCATGTCAAAAATAATTTCTACCGGTAGAAATAAAGTTCTTTCTCATTTTAAAACAAGTCAAATTTAAAAAACCATGCTGTCACAACCATATCAAAACATCATGCAAGGATGTAACCCTGACAAAACCCTGACATGTGCCACTTTAACGTGATAATTAATACCATTCATCTCTCACTGGTTTTAATGTTAGAGTACATGTAAATACACTAACTTTCATGATATTACAGTCATTTGTCAAGCACATGAGAACCAGAGGAGAGTACTAAGTGCGAAAATCTTTATGTAAGATTGGGGTGTGTTATTTGCAAGTGATAAGTAAATAAAGCAATATCTCATGTTCAGATCTTGATTCGTTCCATTCAGTTTTGGGAATACTTGACATACTTGCTTCAAAATCGTATAATATTTTAATAAATCAAATATAATTGATTAAATCAGAAATTCATACATCATTACAGACATTCCAGTCTGTTCTTTTCTATGCAACATTGATAAATAGTGACCCAAAAAAAACTGTTTAGTAGCAGCTACTGTGGAAATCTTCCTTAGGTGCTAGACACGCTCACTGCTCCATCCTGCAGAAACCAGTGTTAACCAGTCTTTTCCCACTGGCATAGAGACCCTAAACAAGTGATACTCTGTTGAGAAATTGATTGCTGTTTGTAATTCCTAGTCGTTTCTGGAATAATAGGCCCTAGTTTAATTTGTTTTAACGTATTTAAATTATTCTCAGCTAAATTCTACCACTGTTTATTTGAGCATAGGATGCATGAATAACTCAGATAAAATTGCCTCAGTCAAAACGAAAGAAGCCAACTTTTTTTTTTTTCTGTTTAGTTTTCAGGCTCGGCAATACTGTGAGTTCCATCGATGCTGCCAAGAAAATGTTTAACCTGTCTGACCCCGTGCTGCGCCTCTGCCTCACTGTGGCCAATCTCAACCGTGCCCTTTATTTCATTTGCGACAACGTCCTGTGGGCCAGGCATATCGGCCTCGTCCAAGGCATCAACAACGACTGCTGGAACCTGAATGCTAACCGATATTACTTTCTTTCGTTAGTCATGAATCTCACCAGAGATGTTTATGTGATGGCCCAGCTTATGGTGCAGAGGCGTCGGGAACGGCAGTTTCAGCAGAAAGTGAACCAGCACCTCAGTGACAGTCCAGATGTTGCTTGTGTCATTATTCCCCAGCTTGATGCGTTTCTGTTTCTGTTTATTGAGAGCCTCAGAAGTCAGCCAGCTGTGGCTCTCGACACACTCAAGAATGTGTGTGATCTTTTCATTCCGCTTGAAAAGCTAGGAATTTACCAGACCAACGCAGGGATTGTGGGGATGTGTGGACTCGTCTCTTCTCTCATAGGGTTGCTGACGGTCCTGAAGCCTGATCTGAAAATAAAACCATAAGGTGAGAAGTCTTTAAGCTCCAGTTAGGAAGAGGATATATATATATGTGTATATGTATATATATGTATATGTATATGTATATTCGTATGTATATGTATATATACACACACTCTCTCACTTTCTCTCTCTCTCTCTGTCTTAAGCTGTATGAAAAAGCCTGGGGAATTTGCACAACTTATTTAACATCCTTAGTGATCCATTGTTTTAACAGTAAAATGGTCTGCACATATTATTCTAAATTATTTAATTTATCTAAAATGACAAGGCTTCTCTAGTTCTCTATTGGCTGACTGAGAACGCCCTAAGGGACCCAAGTAAAACATGGTAACGGCACTGAGGGCAGGTGTAGGAGGACAGGATTCTGGTGCACTTGGGTTCTTTTCCTGTTCAGACACACCTGATTCAGGAAGTTAATTTGCAGGTTTAACTGCTGTTTCAAAGCTGAGAAGTCTGTGCTGGGCCTCAGCTCCCCATCCTGCTTGAGGGCAAGTGGCCAGTGGGGTGATAAATGAGGGACAAGACATTTCTTTCATTTAACAAGTATGTGAATATTACAACAAAAAAATAGGACTTTTCCTTTCTGGAGCTTTAAGAGCATTTCAGTCATCAGTCTTGTACTGGGAGATACTAAATAACTAACACTAAGAAACGACATGCTGGATTTCTGGAAAGCCATTAGGTGCAGTCCTGAACTAAAATAGTTGGATTTAGAGGCTACATTGGCTGGCCTTAAATCCTGAAGGCCTCAAATCCTGGGGTTTAAAGTTGTATTAGTGACTTGAATTGTGGCCTGTGAGTTTAGCAAACTTTCACAAGAGGAATTGAGGACAGCCAGTCAGCCATGAACCACAAGGGAAGAAAATCACTCTGTCATCTTTCTGGATATTTGATTCGCTAGAAGTGAAGAGCTGGCTTCTATCTGAAGTGCGCTCTCGTTGCCCAGTGGCTCAGTTCTGGGATTCTGAAATCGAGGCTAGAATCACAGCCTCTGGCATCGTGTAATGAAACTGGATATTGCAAAAGGGAATGGAATGAGTGCTGTAGAACTTGGGCACTGAGGACGCCAAAGTGCCTTGATCATGATTTTGGTATGTCTGAGGGCTGACCAGGACACTGTACTGTTAATATTCCTCATCACTTTTATTATCCATACTGCCGATTCCAGACTAATTTGAAATAATTCTGATGTTTTTGAACTGGATGTTTGTAATAAATCTTTAATACTGTTTTAGGTGCTTGAAAGGCTGCAGATAATAGCTAGTGATTTTAAATCATGGAATAGTAACATTAAAACCATCTTACTTGATTCCAGGTAGGAGATGGTCTCTCTCTGCTGGAAATGTTTATTTGTTCAGTCTGTATTTATCAAATAATTTTATTCACCGTTTTATAGTAACTTCCGTTACTGTCTACCTCTTCCCGATTCCTGAGCCCTGTTTATCTGTTTTCTTTAGAGGCTAAATGTGACTAATATTGAGTGAATATTGAGTGTTGTTACTTTTTTCTCATTTAATTTGGGTTGAGATGAACATCTGCTCTGGTCACTTTATTTCAGCTTAACAAAGTTTCACTCAATAGATTTCTATGCAAAATATGAGCCTTAGACTTATGACACACTGTTGCAAATAAAATTCCCTATTTTTACATTCTGGTAGGTTCCTTTTTTCATAACATTTAATCTGCATGTAATGTAGTCAATTCTTATTTTATTTAATAACTGTTGCACACTTTTTCCCCCACTTGTAACGAAACACTGAAGTTTCAAGACAGTATGAGAACCAGAGGAGAGTATTAAGTGCTACATCTTTATGTAAGAGAAAAGATAGAGAGGAGAGGAGATACTCTCTGAACTGAGTCTTAAGGAGGTTTTTCAAGACAGAGATTCTGCTGCTGTCACCTTTGATAGTTCATTTCACCAGCAGTGAACCAGTCTGGACTGGGTTTGTCTTATGTGTAGGGATGACAGAGCCAGATGATGTTCCTTGGAGGAGTGGGAGGAGCGAGTAGGAACATAAGCCTGAATGATGGGTGCTGACCAAGACGTCGCCCTGTAGGCCAGAGTTAGTGACTTGAATTTACTTCAGGATTAATAAAGGACTCTACAAACTTGAACTGTAATGCAGGACATGGTAGTTTTACTCCATCACTGTCCTAAAAGTTCATGTGCGTGCAAAATTGACCAAAAGTTGTACTTAAGGCCAGCAGTGATTTTTGATTTTACTGATGTCTGATTAATTTAAAAATCACATGTTAAGTAACGCTGACTGTTGAGTCATCCTCCAACAAGAAGGCAGACTTTGCTTGTGAACTGGTGTTTCCTCTTCTAATAGCGCCCCCTTGTGGAAAATTGTTTTGGGAAAAGTACTGTACATTTCACAAAATGTGCATCAAAAAAATCAAATTTCTTGTTTTTTGTATGTGTAAAAATGACACATATGATTAATATTTTGTTGAAGATATGTATTGTATAGTTTGGTCACTGCTACAATATTTTATTTTACAATAGTACTACAGAACAACCCAGTCTGTTGACCGTTCTGAACTTTAATGCACAATTTGTTCTGTTGTGTTTTTCCCTCCAATATGTAAAGCTCCAAAAAATAAAGGGAACACTTAAACAGCACAATGCAACTTCAAGTCAATCACACATCTGTGAAATCAAACTGTCCACTTAGGAGGCAACACTGATTTACAGTCTACAGCCTCTCAGTGACAATCAGTGTTGCCTCCTAAGTAGGGCAGTATATTTTCAGAAAATAGTTTGCTTAGACGTTTGTCACCCCTCCCGGTCACTTTCTTTTCTATCTGTCTGCTAGTGCCCATATTTACCAAAAATCACTCCGGTCACTAGACAGACAGGAATAACACCTGCTTAGGTCTTCAGCTAAGATGGGGGATTTTTTTTTTTTCAATTGGGAATGTTTTATATTGTGTTACTGCAAAATATATAACACAGGGTGTCTGTAGGGTTTTAAAAAGTATTAAAAAGTGATATAAAAATTGCCAAATTTAAGGCCATTAAAAGTGTTAAATTTGGTTTTAGCGGTATTTAAGAGGTGGTTTCCTATTTTGAGTGAAATTCTATCTGCTAACGTTTGTGTTAGTTCGTTTAAACGTAGGCTTTAGTGTATCTGGGCACATAATCAAATATCCTCATCTCAATCCTGAAGTCTCATATGGATTAAAGTTTTCCGTCACTATGACAGATTTCCGCCAACTCAGGGCTCAATTTTGAGATTGATGCACATCGGAAGAAGAAAGTTTTGTTGGGGGGGGGTAAACAAGCTTCGGCAGACAAAGTTCTGGTCAGGCTGTCTTTTTCCTTGGTTAAATTACTATTAGTTATTCTTCCTAAAAATAATAACAAACGTTATGTTTTCGGCAGTTTGCGTAAATATTGATGGCTGCGGAGTAGCCTACAGGCTACAAGCTGTTACCCGACATTTTTTTTCTCAACTTTGTATGCTAGGTTTGATACTGACGTCATATTCAGTGGTCGTTCGAAAACCGGGTAGTCATCTGGCTTATGTCCAGACAACCATCAGGCTGCATTGAGAAAATGGGAGTGACCAACTGTATCTGAGGAGCCGAACTCTTCTCCAAATGGATGAGAACATCTTAATACCACACGAGATAGAACGTCCAGTAAACAGCATGTCAAGTTAATGCGGTCCAGTTTATTTAAGGCATCTACATCAATACATGAAGTAGCCCCACGAAGGAAGAAAACATCAAACTTTTACAATAAAAAAAAACAAAACAAAAAAGAAAAACAAAAAAAGAAGGGACCTAGGCTATTTTGGCAATTCTATCAGCTTCCACGCAGATATCAAATTTGGACTGAGAAGCAGAGAGAACTAACACTGCAGGGACATAAATAACAACTTCGCAGTCTGTAGAAGAGAAATGTCAAAGCACGAAAATGACACAAAAATACTTCCAAAAAAAAAAATGCATGTGAGGCAAGTGGATAGAGTCAACAGAACTCCGGTCATGAGGATGTCCAGCAACAACCCACTGGTCCACAAGAGTAAGACTTTTATCACTTTGTTTGGTTTCAGGACAGGTTTGTCATTTATAAAAACCCAATTAAAAGGGCAACAGCAAATCTCAAAAAGAGTCACACTTGTGAGAAGAAAACGTTTCAGTGTCAAACATGAAATGCAACTTGATATCAAGGTTTGAACCGGTCTCTCCAACCCTGTTCCCCGAAAAGCTCAGCTCCGAAAGGAATTCAACACGTTACATGCTCAAAATAAGCAAAATCCGAATACTTGAGGAGGGTGTGCTACTTGGGACTGGAAGAAAACTCCACAGGATGGCATGTATCTAGGAGCAGGCTTGGAGAAACCTGTTTTTTTTAAAGATATGAAATATTTTTATGGTCAGTGATGATCAAACCCCTTTGTAATAGCAACAGAACTGATAACACCATTAAAATAACGACAGGTAGAAGAAACGACTTTTTCCTCTTTTTTTTGCATCGTTGAATATCCGGCCTATAAAAGAATGGATGCGACTCCCTCACGAATCATTATCCTTCTCGCAAAAAAGTCAAAAAAACTTAATGGACACTGATGCAATGAAACAGGCGGCAAACAAATAATAATAATAATAATAATAATAATAATAAGACTTCAGAAACCATAGAACAATAAAAAATCCAAATATGAATAGCGCCTGAAAATGAATGTGCTTTAAAACATGATTGTGTATGCTGCGAAGGAGTAATAATAATAATAATAATAATAATAATAATAACAATAACATTAAAATAATAATAGTTTAAGGACACAATGTGCTGTAGTGGTTTGAGCACTGGACCCTGGACACAAAATTCATGGAATTACGACCACTGTGGTACCCTTTCGCTGCAGGCTCCCTGACACAGATAGGGTCTAGTGTTGGACCGAATAAAATGGAGAAATCTCCGATTACAATTACTCTCAGCTCTTTTGGTCCAGTGCTAGGCTCAACCTGAGTCCGAGAATTGGGCCAGGAGTTAGCACTACTCCTCAATACTCCAGTTTATCATACCGTCCCTCTTGTTCAATCACATTACTTCTTTCTGAATCCATCATGTTAGGTAGTAGTGAGCCCCAGATGCAGCCTATGAAGAGCAGGACTGCTGAGATTTAAGGCCCTTTACTACGTTCGGCAAGGATGGTTGAACATTGGATGTCAGTTTTCAGTTACAAGAACGATAGTTCAAGAAAGTGCACCCTGCCATTTTTTACAGAGCTCGGTAGGGTCGCCCCAGGTCTTCGAATATTTCACGTTTCCCTTATTCTATCCAGTGATTAAAACCCTTTATTATAGAAGTCATGATCTTACAAGTTTACAAATGTACATTCAGTAAAATAGCAAAATAGAATCTGTGCACCGAGACACAGCAGACAGGGTCGGGATCCTCTCTTACTGTCTGAGTCATCATGATTGTACCATAGAATCAGCCCAGGACCCTACGAGACCAGGGGCGAGCCGAGAGTTAACACGTGTTGCTTTAAGGGGGTAGAGGGGAGTTTGGCTTAAGTCACGTCTCACCATTTCTACCCTCAAAATCACACCAATGCAACACTGTTCACGTGGACAGACAAAAAAGAAAAACTTTAAAGGGATTTATTCACGAGTCAGAGGTCTCGGCCTGTGTGAGGAGGTCTGAGCTTCGATCCCCCAGACTTCACCACCGTTTGTGCAGAAGAGGAAGTGAAAATACTTCTTCAGGTTCTTCCAGAAGGAACCGTATTTACTCCTCCATCATCTCCTCCGAGGAGTCTTTTGGTCTGTATGGCCAGCCGAGTAGGGAAGAAGGAAAGAGAGGGAGGCGGGAGAGCCAGCACTAGGAGGGGGTTTGAGTGCGGTCATAGTCTAGAATCAGGCCTTTGATGTGAGACAGTTTCTGGTGGAGATACTCGCAGCGTTTCTTCTCTTCTCGATAGCCAGGGAACTTCTGCAGCGAGAGAGGGGGGAAAAAAGAATAAGGGTTTCAACCCTAGGAAGAGGCGTTTCCACTCGTAATTAAACAGGAAGAGATAAGTCACATATACTTCTTGACCGTCATTTCATTTCAAACGAAAACTTAACGGTGAATTACGTTTAAGTCAAGGTTTAGGCTCAATATGGTTACTCCAGGCAACAAAAAATTAGTTTCATTACATTTTGTAGTGTTTCTTATACAATCTCGGCACTCTGATTTCAGTGCTGACGTTTTTTTTCATGAAGCTTCAAAGGTATAGTTAGAAATGTCATTTTAAGAAAAAACTAAATGGTCTTCTGTTAAACTTATAATTTTTTGCATATTAATATGTTTGTTGTACATATAGATAACAGGGTTGCCAACTCTCACACATTGAGCGTGAGACACATGCATCTCTGAGACTAATATGAAAATAATAGTAGTATTACAACAAATGTATAATGAAAAACATAGTTTAGTTTATCTCTAGAACCACTGAAGATAGGAAAAAACTGATGTGATATTCTCAATCCGCGCAAAACCTGACTAAGAAACATCAGAAATTGCAATGAAACAGACTTTCATAAAATAATATTAGCCAGTGTTACAGAAGACTGGCTGTAAACCATTGGTTTTGAAAATATAATGACTGATTTCTCACCTTCTTGTATTTCCTATATTTCTCCAGTATCTGACCCTCCATTACCTGAAACGTTGACAAAAACAGAAGAGTTTTTAAGATGACTAATCCTTCATACTGATCACAATATCCAGCTTTATTCATGCTGTATTACAGCTGTTCGGGTTCCGGAAGTACAAACAGAATTGACTCAGAACTTTAAAGTCGACAGGAATATGTGGTCAACACGGTCGTACCTTGTACTCTTGTGTACCGGGCGACAGTGTCTTTATCTTGGACCCCAGCTGGACAAATATGTCTGTGACTTTCCCGATCCGCTCATGGAGATCTCTGTACTCGTCGTACTCCGCGCAGAAATCTTCCTTATACTGTTGCCGCTGCTCTGGGTCAGTAATGGTGCTGTATTTTCTGTAGAGATAAAATATACGCTTGAGACAAGTATAAACTGAGAAGTTGCAATATGGCTTGGATTAAAGTCACCAACAGGTGGCACTGTGGCCCAAAGTGAGTGTGGACCATCTTCCAACAGCAAAATTAGTTTCATACTGTGAGGAATTTTTTTTTCTGGAAAGTTTTTTTTTTGTTTATGAGTTTTGCAAGATCAGGTCTCATGGTGAGGTATAAATAGAAAATTACAGCTTTGGAGTTTTGTGCCATTCTCCCTCTCTTCTACAGCTGAATTTCATGGGTACTGTTTATGTGAAGCCTGCCTCAGATACTAGGGAGCCGTCCAAGACGAGTCTGAAACGAATTCAGCCGCTCATTGTCACCTAAGAGCAACTACTCAGCTAGCACCTGCAAAAACCGAATCACTCAAGGGCACAGATGTTCCTCGAGAACCAGGGAAGCTCCACTTAGCTGTTCGCTTTGCCACGCTACACAATTAGGCTTTGATTCATTCAAGCACGTTCAGGCACGTGAACACAAGAAGGCAATCTCTAAACTCTTGAATGGCACCAAGAAAATGCACACAATTATGTCAGAACTTACAATAAATAGTCTGGCAGCTCCTCCGGTGAGGAACGGGTCACAGGTGTGCTGGGGTCCCCGTGGTCTACACAAACAAAAGAGGGGAAATGGTCAAACGCAATCGAGCAGTGCAAACGTGATCACGCACACATGCTGCCACCAGAGAGTCATTTATCAGCGTTTCTGATAAGAGAAGTGCGGCTGAAGGACTCCCCTGTACTTTGGCAGGAGGAGGGCAGTCCTGCCTCGTCTGCTGGTTCTCTAGGCTGTGGGTCAGCCAGCTGTTATTGAGTCAATCATCAACCCAGTAGGCATAAACAGTTCCACTGGCAGTGCTGTTACATACACCCTAATTAGAGATATGCCTCGACTTGTTCTACACTTGCCTTTGGACACGTCTTTCAACAGGATACTCATGTCCATACTAATGCCACCATTTTACCATCCTCAAGAACCTGTTATGTCTGCCTTGGTAATATGGGTAAAGTTGCACTAACAATACACTACATTTCACTGCTTCACTGCAACTTTCTGTTAATTTTCTATGTGACAATAAGTAGCCATTCTCTACAGGGAACAATTTTCTATTTATTGGGTTATATTTACTGAGACAACGACATGTACAGCATAAAATATGCCCCTCCCCACCCCCCCCCCAATATACTACATTTAACAACTAACTATTACGATGCACTGAAATATGCATAAGTGTGTTTTCTGTGGAGGAAGTGTACTCATGTTCAATGTGTGCTCAAGTGTACTCAAAATCAATTCAATGTGACATTTGACCAGGCATCGATCATATCCGATGTTTCAAAGAACACAATCTACTTTTCGATCATTTCTAATACGTAATGAGAGCTGGGAAGGCCCAGTTTGTACTGCATCTTCCATGCAAGGAAGTGCAAAAAGTACGAGAGAGACAGTAAACCCACCCTCAAGATTTTCCTGGTTCTTCTTTAGGTCCGGGCTCGTCTCCACCCAATTAGGTTTTAAGCGCTCTCGCTCCTTCTCTTTGTGCTTCTTGGACTTTTTCTTCTTGTGCTGGCTGTTGGCTAGCTGCTGGTCAGTGCAGATGGGGGGTTCAGTTCGTGGGGGTTTGGGGCTAGCTAATGCCGGTGACTCGGGTTCCGGCCGTTCCAATTTGTGGTTAGCCTCGCTAAGCTTATGCCGCTGGTAGAGGCCATTGTGGCTCTGCTGAACACTGTTGTTGGTCCTTTCAGGCTCGGTTTTGTTCGGTAAACTGGAGCTTCCAGGGCCAGATGAACTATTTCCCATGGAGGAGCCAAGATGTCCATTGGAAGGGGTTTGCACGGGCAAGTTATGGTCTAGCAGTTTTTGTTTCTTCGGAGTCTGACTTTCCAGGTGGTTGGAAGGCACTGGGCGTTTCTGAGAGCAGAAGTGGAGAAGAAAGAGGCGATCTTACAAAACAGCATGTGCAAACAGATAACATAAACTACAGTGAACTCCTGCAGAACAGTAGCTAATGAAGTGCCTAGCATTTCCATCAACAAAAAGCAGATGGCGCCACACTAGCCTTGTTGATCAGAAGTTCAACAACGTAAGTATTTAGAAACATGTCCGTTTTAGTACTTTGAAAATGACAGAAACAGGACCCCAAACCTTCTACATCATAACCATAATATCACTGGAAAATGTTATTTAAATGGATGCATACTCACCACAGATAGATTCTTGACAGGGCTATGCTGGGACGGAGAATCCCCTGGGGTTTTGTGGAATGAATGGCTGGACTGGAAGGACTTCAATTGGCTACTGCTGCTGAGAGGTTGAAGCTTTCTGCAGGATTAGAGGGATAAATGTGGATGTTGTTATTCTACACAAAATAGCCCATCCCTACCTGTGCATTAGGAGCCACTGATCCACAAACGTGCGAACTTAATAAGGAAGCTATAGTTAGCAGAGTTCCAGAAAGCTATAAACAAGGCCGGGCTGTTCTTTCAAGGAAATGAAAAACAAAACAGGAAGAGACTGGCTTTAAAACTATGAAGACGACCGACGTGTAGGAGTTATGAGCCTCAGTGCTTAGGCTGTGCCATTCTCACACGTTTGACACACTTTCACACTCGCACATGCCCACACCCGAGTCAGAATGTCGGGGCTTGTTAGTTCGGGCCTTCCTTCTACACTTGGTCCAGCTGCTGCTCTTGTGTTTCCGGATAACTGATAAGATCTGCAGTGGGGCAGGCACAGGCTTTGCTGATGTCCAGCAGAGAGAACAATAGTGCCAGACGCATTCCCTCTCCCCGAACGCTCTTCACTGGCAATCTGCTTCCTACAGCTCTTTCCTCAGATACAGCAGCCTATTATCTAACCGAGGGATCGCTCCTCCCCTGCGGCCCGTGCTGGGACCTCCTTGACGTGACCTGAGAAACCCACTGACTCAACTGCACTGAAAACACTGGTTAACGCACCAAAAATAAATAAATAAAACAGCTGCTTTCGATAGCAAATGCACAGTATGACCAGTATATTCAGGGTTGACAGTTCCCTCTAATCCAACTGCATTGTGTAAGCTAAAGCTCCTGGGGTTTTAAAAATCCCTTGTATGTTGCGAGAGCAAGGCTAGGACACCGCTGCCTCCCTCTTGGCCCTGCTCCTGAAAAATGGTAGAGAGAGGTGAAATCGGACGAGAAAGTCAAGCAGGAGAAGTGTGGCAAGCTCCCTGAACAGCGGCGCTGCCAAAACCTCTCTTTTTTTTGGCAGCTTGGGGAATTTGAAGCAGGGTGATGCCGTTTCCCCTATTGTTTCTTGGCGGAACACTGCCGTTTCAGACGTCCTCAGCCTAATTCCACTCGACAGCGCCATGTGGTGACCTGTGCGGCCTACTGCTCTGACCGACCTATTAACCAGATCATCTGTGCTGGGTTAGGAATTTTACAGGGCCCCTCGATGTGTCAGCACAGTGGACTTCAAGGACCAGACTACAAGGGCCAGTGGTGCTAACCATAGGGCTTTCACGAGCCATCAACAGCCCCCAATGCTCAACTGAAGCAATTATCCCATTATAGAAGCTTAAGGGGTATGGCAGCTTAAACTCAGACACGCCTTGGGGGCTTATAGATGTTTCCATATAAAAACAGCTGTTATGTTTATTTAAAGCAGAATAATAGGACGCAGTGCTAATGCAAACTCAAAGTAAATGTCGAGCGCCGGGATTAGGAAAATAACCACTGGAGGGCTGATAACACCGAGGCTGAAAGGTTGCCCACCTGGCTAGAAGCCTGTGGATAAGCTGTTTCTCCTCCTCCACGTAGCCCGGCCAGTCCCTTTGAACCTGCTTGTAGAAGTCATCTCTCAGAGTGAAGCTGTGGTCTTTGGGGTTTGGTTTTGCCACCTGAAAGAGAGCAACAGAGCAGTGATTTATTTCCAGTGGCTGTTGGAATCAGCTCCGAATCACACTAGGCCTGCTGAGAAGTTTCAAGACGGTGTCTGGTTCAATTAGGAGACAAAAATAACGGTGCCAAACAGGTCAAACACTTCTCAGCACATAGTGGTTAAAAAAAACTTTCTACCCAACTTTGAAATCTTAATCCCCAGTCCAAACACGGCGTACAGCTATGTATTCAAGTCCTTTTTAATTAAGCGTGTGATTACATCCATCATCAAAAGCACAGGCAATAGGCACCGTACCCTAGTGTACGCTCTCTGTATGTAATGCTCCTTAGAATTACAGGCTTCAAAACCAAGTGACCAAAAAACAATAATTCGTTTCTTTCACTCAGCATGCACATCCAGAGGAGCCGCCTAAACCCTCCCCCACCCAAACACGATCCTCGGCTCCAAATAGAATTAAAGCAGTGGTCTAATTGCTGCCGCCAGCACCGCAATCTCCCTCTGATGGCTGCGCTGGGGCTCCCAAATTTAAACGCTACAGGAAATGTGCAGCAAATAAACCTTGCACGGAAATAAGCAGAGCTCCATTACTTTCAGACTGTAACGATGCCCATTACTGTCTGGAACAGAAAAGGAGCAGCAGAAGGGCACCCATGTCCCACGTTGTCTGAAGTTTTAGTCCAAAGATAAAAGATCAGTGCTATATGTGGGCTGTAGATCATATTGTTATTGTGAACAATCCCATCACAAAGTGCCTTTCTAAGTGTACCTTCAGAATCTCAAACAACCTGTTGCATAAGAGGACAGGTTTATAAAGAGAGGCTGTTAATTCCTCTCAGTTGGGTTCTCAGACTCTGCCTCTGGTACATCATCAGAGAGCAAAACATCAAACACACCACCAAAAGCACCAGCAGTTCAATTACTGATTTTTTAAATTAGAATTAAACACAATTTTGAAACATTTCTTACAATCTGGTAATCTCTTCTACTGGTTTGTGTAGTAAAACCACATTTTTGCTATTTTTTACATTTTTTTTAAATAGGTCTGTGTTAACAGACAGTAAGGGTTGGGTTGGAAGGAGATTCTAAATTGTAAGGGAAAAAGTGAATATATTTGTGTGTGACCGCACTGAAATGATTTAAAAATCTAAACTAAAAACAAACACACAGAGATGTGTTTGCCCACAGTGGCTAAATTCACATGTCACAGAGGAAGCACAATCTAGCCCTCACCCATTAAGAGTAGTAACAGTTGGGTGATAGGTGTGAAATATATTGGGTTGGATTTGAAATTGCTTGCATTAGGGACAAAATTGGGTAAAAAACAAATTGGGTATTAATTTAACACTCATCTTGGTCCATAAAACCCTACTTTCAGCCTCATCTTCAGGAAAGCCTGTGTTGTTTAACCCAGCAGATAGAACAAAACAGCGATGGTGGTTTTTGTGTTCTTTATTAACTATTTAATGGTTTTAGGGGTTGTGATAAAAAATCATGTGGGAGTTTCTGGGTGTGTACAGCTCCGGGGAAAAAAAAAAAAAGACCAATGCAATGTTCAGTTTCTCAGGTTTTATCTTTTATAGGTGCAAATAATACATGGAATGGCTTTGCCTTAGTTTTTAAGAACTACTGACAATATTTCTCCTCATTTCCAAATAACAATATTGTTCTTTAAAGGATCACTTTAACGAAATGACAAAACATCAGAATAAGAGAAATGCAGTGTTTACAGAACAAATCTTGCTCGCTCTTAAACAAAACGGCAATAATTACCTTTGAATAACTTCTAATCCAACTGGTCTCATCAGTACCTCATAAAGCAGAACGAGGTTCTTGTGTAGGAATTGAACGGTCACTGGCACTGAATGGTGGTTATACTCAGAGATGCTGATTTAAAAATAAACTGCAGGGGTCTCTTATTTGTTTCCGGACCTATATGTGTGTTTGCGTGCTGTACCTCTTCCAATACGGTGCTCAGGTCAGCTTTGTCCTTGGGACTGGCTCTCTCTCTCTCCAGCCACAGCAGCAGCTCTGGTTTCTTGTAGGGCTTCAGGGCCAGCAGGTGAATGATGCGCTCTCTTAAGGGTCTGTGGGCCACCGCACTAGGAGCTGTGCTCCTCTTGTTGCTGGGTGAATGTCTGTTTGCGCCATCGAAGGTCGCCGGCAGGCCCTGCTTCCTCTTGATCTTAACACACTTACCTAAACACAAAAGGAAACGCCACACAAAGAGGACATGAACGCCAGTTACCTCCTTCATCAAGGAAGACACATGCTCTAAAAGATCAAATTAAATTACAAAAGACTTTGTGCCCGGGGCAAGGGCAGCCCTGAAGTCTCGAGGAAGTTGTTTTACAATGCAGACAGCTCAGGAGTGAAATGTGACACAGAAAAAGACGAGGAGGGATTAGAGACTAACCCAACTACTTCTTTAGGACTGAAAATGAACCGGGTGCACCTCAAATAGCCCGGCGCCTCTGGGACCACTCGAATCCCTCAACTCTCGTAATGCAAAACAAAAGGGGAGAGGAAAATAAAAAAAGAGCTGTGGCAAGGTGAAATTGAGGGAGAGAGAAAGAGAAGAAGACGCCAGGGACATGACATATGTCTGTCACACATACAGCAAAGCAAACAGCGCATGTCTGACCGCTTCAGGAAATATGGCTTTTGAGTAAACAGAGCCCAGCGGAACTGGTACTCTGGAGACGCCGTGCACCAAGCAGGCTGGGGAGCGAGAAAGAGCTTAAACTGTAAACGGAGCTTTCTCCTGTGCAAACAACACAGCTATGGAAACTGAAGGAGCTCAAATAGACCCCTCCCCCCATCCCTCCCTCTTCTCTCTAACTCGGACACACACACTCTTCCCACCAGTGCACTAATTCACCTGAAACCCAGCCAGGAGGCCATGGCAGCGCTGACAGATATCAAGCAAGCCTAATCTCATTATGCAGTTTAAGCCATGCTCTGAAGGTTGCCATAAGAGCAGTAGAAGGACAGCCAGTTCGCAGAGTGGACGCCGCGTGTCCAGAGCTTGTGCACTTCTTTATGTAATGTTAATTAATGTTATTTACGCCGCAAAGTGGCCTTCTGTTCTGACTGCAAGTAGTTTCTCTGGCTGTAGTGCAACTGTCTAGGAGTTTGAAGAAACATTCTAGTATTTTAAAGTACAGTATAACTCATAATATTTAAACAAGCTAACATGTGCAACAGTAGAGCATCACAAGTGGCCATGTGACGTAAAGCATAAAACTGACTAGAAAAAACATACATATGTATGTTAATGTATAAAATTAATTAATTATATTGTATCTCATATTTTATCATGTATCTTATATTTCTAGTGTGATTTCTTCAGTAAAGAGTCATGGCA
>JBBPDH010000018.1:2040508-2061599 GCA_037974565.1 Clupeocharax schoutedeni
GAGAAAGACAGAGACACGCGCGCTCCGGGAAAGTCACGAGAGAAAGCGCGCGCGCAAGAGAGAGAGAAATACAGAGAGAGAGAGAGCGCGTGCGCGTGGGAGAGAGAGTATTGTTTGCTCTTTCATGCGAACTGATTTTCTTTCCGTTTTCTTCAAAGGCGCGGCTTTTAGTAACGCAAGGATATCGTCACGGTCTCGCGAGACCAAACGCATCTCGCGAGACAGATCTGATCACACCCCTAGTTGCTAATGCATATTTTTTATCACCAAGTTAACAACCTCTCGACTATGTGCCCTACTGTAGAAGGAGTACGCCACACCATGCTTTTGATCATCCTCAATTGATTCTGGGCTCAAAAACTGGGAGGCCAACCAGGACTCCTTTCATTCGGAGTGAAACACGTACAGTCAGAGGAAATTAGGCAGAGTCGGCTGAAGTTGCAAGGCTAGCAGCCTAACTAATGACACTTCAACCTGCATTTATCAACTCTACATTTGTTCAACACCACAAATTTGAATGAACGACTCAAAACAGCGATAACATGTCGCACTTGAAACAGCCTAAAGCATTAATATCAACAGAGTGCAACAACGAAGCTGCCATTTACAGTGCTCCATAGCCTTCTTCCAGGTCAGAATGGCCTTGCAAGTGTATATTATACATCTCTAGGTCACATTTACACCATATTCTACATTCTACACCACGTTTAGACAAGCAATTAGTGGATGACCGTAGACTATACAGAGCAGATGGAGTGGAAAGAATTCCTTTTCAGCTAACAGCAAACTAGACCTGAAAGGAATAAAAAAAAATGCACTTAAAAAAGCACTGGGGAAACAGAAGACGATATCAGAAGCCCTCTCGATGATTACCCAGAGTAAGGCAGTGCTTCCTGTAAAAGAGACTGCTTTCCTGGGGCCAAAAGAAAACAGGCACCACTATGTGAAATTCCAGTCTAGGAGCTCTCAGACTTAACCTGTACACATTCCCACAATGAGGCTTCCTTATGAGGCTTTCAAATATCACTGAAATTCCAAAAACTGAAGGACTAGGAACTGCACATCAAAACGAAGGGAATTTTACATATCTCCCCTACTGTTTTTTTTTCCCTAGTATTTTGTTTCTCGGCCATTGCATCACTCCATTTACTGCCTCGATGTAATTAAGGGTGCTGCATATTACTTCATCTAATGGGGATCCACCATGGGCCACTTTTATCTCACTAACTGGTGGCAGAAATATGCTATATCAAAATAGATCTGCTTCACTCAGGTATCCCTGGTCTCCTGTTGGTGTCTGGACATGGGCAGAGCACTCTCGCGCAGTATGATGCATGCATTATCAAGGAGACAGCACGGTAGCACGATGACCCTAGGAAGGCCACTTCCCTACTAAAGGGACTTCCACCCCACCCCTCCTGCCATGGCGCCTCTTGGAGGCCTGGAGGCACGCCAGGACACCGTTTATGGGAATTCCCTGGCAAGCCAGCGTAACCTGCAGCAAACCTGAGGGAACATTCAAAGCTAAAATTTTATCACTCCTCATAACAAAGGCCAGGTGGGAGGTACTGTGTGAGCGAGTCAGCCACTAACTGAACCCTGGCTGGCTTGAATTGTTTTCCATTCAAATGTACTTTTGTGCAATTGGTTGGTTTGGTTGGTTCAGTTTGGTTCATTTCCTCAGACATGTGGAGGATTTTCACCTTATCTGAATTCTAATCCATTTTTACCCAAATCTTTATTTATAAACAAACAAAATGATCCGTCATAAGATTCAAACCTTTACTGTGTAGATCTGCCCTTCGCCACCAAAACGGCTCAAGACAGGGACTCCACAAGAGCTCTGAAGCTGTACTGTGGCATCTGACACGAAGATGCTGCTCGACTGATGCTTGATCAAATGGAGATCCGTTTCTGTGAAGGGGTGTACTCGGTCTCCAAAAATGTTTAGGTAGGTGGTTTGTGTCAAAGTAACATCCACATAAATGCCAGGACCCCAGGTTACCCAGCATAACAGCGTTCTGGAGCCACCTTTTTCCACACATACACACACATGACCGCTGACATGGCGTAAAATAAGACATGTTTTAACAGATCAGGTAACCTCCTTCCTTTGATCCTTTTGTAGCTCTACTATAGGCACTTACAGTGGTGGACAGGGGTCAGCCAGGACACTCAGACTAGTCTGCAATACACTGTGTGCACCTTTTTATCACAGTCAACATTAACTTTATCAGAAATACACGCTACAGAACCTCTCCTGTGGGACTGGACCAGATGAGCTCTGCCCTACAAAGCCGAAGTGAAGCAACTACACCAAAGCTGAAACAGAAAAATGGCTTTAAAGTTTTAGTATTAGTATGGGTTTTGACACCATCATTGACACCATCATTTCTCTGAAACTGGACAACTTTGAACCAGGATATTTTCTCACAAGACAAAAGCCAAATATGTAGTTACTGCTCTTTGGCTTTGTAGGGCAAAGCTAGCCTATATGTATTAGTGAGCTGTAGACATCCACGACCCTGTCACCGGTCTCACCGGTTGTCCTTGGACCACTTTAGGGAGCTACTAACCACAACAAACTGGAAACACCCCACAAAACCCACTGTTTCTAGTCATCACAATTCAGCATCTTGACAAAGTCACTCAGATCCTTATTCTTGCTTACGCTTTCAACACATCTTCAAGAGCTGACTAATATATCTCATTCCTTTACGAGATAATCAATGTCATTCACTTCACTTTAGAGGTTTTAAATGCTGTGGCCGACTAGTCATATGACATAGGTCATATATAGCTTATAGTGTCAGATTTGTTAAAAGATACCCTATTTACCCAACTCACCAGAGGCTATTTGAACCGAAAGGTCACAGCCACAGCCTCTGCATTATTGTCCCCGTGATCCATGTTCAAATTCCAAGGCATCATATGTAAATTAGCAACTGAGACACAGCATTGCCTCTAGCTCTACTGCTGCTAGACCATCCTTTAAAAGGGTTATGGTTAAGATTTCTGATGCCACGGATAGCAGCTCAGCTTGTCAGAGATTACTGTAGCTCTGTAAAACGCTGAGGACTCTGCCCCCCACAAGTAACAGCTTAATCCCCCACCCCATCTCACAAGCCCGCACACACACACACACACACACGCTCACTCTCTCTAACGGCTCACATACCTCATTAATGCCCAGCAGTCCATTGTCAGACGATGGAGGAGGGACCCTACACTCCAACTCAGCACAGCCAATTTGAATATGTAACGCTCTGAACACAGATATCATCGCTACATTTCATCTCGCAATTAAAAGCCATTTTAATTGCAAACACTTGGACATGACTGCTTCTCTCATTGGTCTAAATGGATTTGCTGCCTATTGCAATGCGAACTGCACACGTTAAGATGCTGCATTACCACATATGGCTGCTTGTCGTTATGTTGTGCATGAGAGAACCATGGATATTAGGAAGTTCACTGCACTGCTGCCTTTAGAAAAGAAGAGGCCTTAGCACGGCCCCCCCGCTTCTCGTCGAAGGCCTTTCATGTCTGCACAGAGACAACAGGCACAGAGACACGGGGGGGTACCCTGGGGTTGCGCATCCCCCCTATTTCCCCACAGCCACCGCCCTGCGCTCCCTAACAAAGCCCTCCCCAGTTGCCAGCCTGACCCAGTAACCTGGCAAGCAGCCCTGGGGGGTGTTGGATACCCTCTCATGAGGCTTCCCCGGCACCCCCAACGTGTGCCTTGGCCACACAGTCCAACGTTTGTGCGCCCCAGCTACTCACTTTCCTTCCATGTGCAATCGGCTCTCGGACGGGGATTAGGCAGGCTTCTTTTAGACAGGAGCGATTGTGCATTTAAAGGTACGCGAGGCTAGCAGGCACCAGCAGGGAGGTGCTGTAGCTGAATGTGCTAATCCTTTTAGACACAGGCATCATTCTTTATAGGCATTTCACTGGAATTCTCTCTCTCTCCCTGGGTTATGCAGGCTGACCACAGGATGCATGGCTCGATATAGTGTGCTATAACAGTACGAATATGGAACCACAGTCCATAAGAACCTAGCAATTCACAGAGAGAGAGAGAGAGAGAGAGAGAGAGAGAGACAGAGAGACTGAAAGTCTGCCCTAACTTGTGCAGTAACCTTATTCATTTCTGCACTTACAAATGCGTGCAGGGCTAAAATTCTATAAACGTTTTCAATCTAGTTGAGAAGGCCCTAAAGGTGGTAGCAATCTCCCTCTCGTTGTTGGGGGAGGAGGAGGAGGTTGGGAAGCTCATGAAATATTGAGATAGTGAAGAGAGCTGCCGTGAGGGTTTTTTTCCCCTTTTTCTCCCCTCTGTGCTACACGGCTCAACAATCAAGACTAATTAAAGCATTCTATTTCTGAGACATTTGGGAGGGGTGAGCAAAAACACATTCATCTTACCCCCTGGTTCCCCTTGAAGCAAATTGCCGGCTGATTTGGTAAGGATCCCTGGGGATGGAGAAGAGAGGTAAAAGACATTGGTTAGCATTTAATATTACGGGCTAAAGTGGCACATGACAAGAGTATTTCATCGAGGAGAGATTTATCAGGTTTCAAAGTCAGAAAACAACAACAAAAGTACTGGGTCTTCTCCACGAAGGCAACATCATCAGAAAAACAATAAAGCCACAGACTGAAACTCCCTCTTAAACTCCTAGTCATCCTTTATAATGACAGCTTTGGTTCACGTGAGTGAGGAGACTTCCATGAGTAGGCTAGTATTTATTTACATCGGCCATACAATGAAAACCCCTGCCTACCTATTAGCCTGCCTGGCCAGTAATTATAGTTTCGTGTTTCTGGCCTTGGCCCCCCTCGACAGAGACGCAGGGCAGCAGGAGCACTAGTGCACGCGGGGCGCTGGAATAAAAGCTGCCCGTCACTGGCCTCTCAGTGTCATGGTTCCGCATGTGTGAGCCTAAAGATCAAGGCCGGGCTTAGCTAATCTGTACTGGAATGTGTTCCCATTAATAAATATGGACTGAAGAGAGAGCGCATGAGGCCATCAAATGTTATTGTGGGAGCTTTTCTGTTTGTGTGTGTGTGTGTGTGTGTGTGTGTGTGTGTGTATGAAAGCACAGGCTTCTGAATGTGCAAAATAAACCACATTATATTTGTAAGTCTAATAATAATAATATTAAGGTCTTCTACTTTTAATTATACTGAAAAGTGTGTAGTCCACTGGTAGCAAGTAGGGAGTTTCATCACTACCATGATAAACAATGTCACATTATGTCAAGTTTAACTGCGAGTACAAGTATTCCTCCTATCTGAATGGTTTGAGAAACTTGTTTTAGTTGTTATATAACACTATAAAGAGAAATCAGTGTCAGTGTCATTCTCATCCTCTGCATATATTATTGAAGGGAAAGGGGCAGATTCTGTCTGCTCTCAGCGTATTTCAAAGCCATAATGCAGGGTCAGAGATAAGCCTCATTATCTTCAAGGTACAGCTGGAGCCGTGGTCAACAAGCATGTTTATCTGTTATGGATGCTAAGGGGAGAGGCTGTCCTGCTCCATTTAGTGTCATTTGTCCAATGATGCCCAAGTCACTAGCCAGGCAGATCACTTCGGTTCAGAGGAAGCTTTCACAAAGAAGGATTTCTCATTTAGCTAGATAACCTAAGCCCAAAGTTAAGGACTGTCCAATAGAAGGACAGGCTTGCGTTTATCTGGTTGAGAGAGAGAGAGAGAGAGAGAGAGAGAGACAGAGAGAGAGAGGGGACACAGAGAAAGAGACACACAGAGAAAGAGACAGACAGAGAGACAGACACAGACAGACAGAGCCCCAGAGAAATCTTGCTTTGTTAAACATCTCCATTAGGTGACAAAGATTTTTGTTCCTGCTTCTTTGCTTTTAATGTGAAAGCCTTTTGAGTACACAGGGGGGTACAAGTCTGACCTCACTTGACCACGTTTAAGAAGAAACTAACCAGCAGACGCTACCACGCTCTGTGCAGCTTTGGGAGACTATGTGAACCGATGAGTTAAAAGTTACTTGGGACGATAACAGAGTTTGACACCTAATGACTTCTACAAGTCTGGTCCCCAGCGACAGCTCCTGTCGTCTCTGAGCAGGGACATTTGACACCGCCTCTGAAATCTGGAGCCCTTCCAGCGGTTAAAGGGCAGTGTAGGCAAAAAAGAAAAGGCATCAGAGACTGAAAAACGCACTTTACAGCCAAGATCTGGATTCAGAAATACTGGACAGCACTGGAATCTGCTGCCCTCCCCTTCCCCTTCCCCCAGCACCCCCACAGACAGAAACACACACACAGGGAGAGAGTGAACAGATTAAGTGTGTAGTTTGGACTTAAATGTCCTTTTCACACAAGAAAAGGGACAAAACAGCTCAGGGACATTTCTCTCTTTTACCTACCCTCATATAACTGTCTAGCAAAGTAAGCAAAAAAACAGAGCCCTGGTCAAAGTTGTTTTTGGAGCAAAGTTGTGGTTTTTAAGTCTCCTGTTCTACGAGAAGCAACTCCAGCCTGCTGGGAAAACAGGCAAATGTCTAAATGGCAGTGCCTAGAGGGGGCAGGGGGTGCTTGGTTTTGCATTTTTGCAGCTCTAACCACATTTCAATTCCCAAATAAAAAGAAAAACTGACTTAAGTATTGAGAAAAATCGATTTGCAGCTGCCCTGTAATGAAATGTGCACTTATATGAGAAGTAGGGCCAAGGTTTAGCCTGGTTCAGTCATGAGCAATTCTAGCTTGCCTTGAGCCCCTCTCAGACCATATGATCCCTATAAGTAGCTCCGTTTCAGGCAACTTCTGAGGAACCCGTTACATTTCACTGCTACTTTGATTCCACTTGGGTGTTTTTCCCAATAACTCACAGTTCAGACACTAGAAACGGATGTAAACCGTGCGTAAAAGTGGCCAAGAGGGGGGGTTTCGATAGCTGTGGGGGGTTGGAGGACTACAGCCACATTAGGTTGTCTACATGGAAATCTAAAAGGATACAACTGATTCATTTGTAAACTTTGTATTAATAACACCCAGCAGGTCTCCAGTTAAAGCTCAAGCCAGCCGTCCGCAGTCCCGTTTCCTCACAAACAAACCCCTTAGATGACAGGTTTCGCACAAAAAACAGAAAAGTGCTGAAATATCAGGTTGACGGGCACAAAACGAGATAAAACCGTGTCTCTGATGGTCAGCTGAACTTCTGGCAACTTGCGTTTCAAGCTTTGTCCCTAACCGACGCGACTTCAGCCTGGAAACGAAGAGCCCTTATAAATAAAATAAAACGCCAGCAGATAATAAACTCCCGAAGCTCACCTTCAGTTTCTGGTAGGCTTCCAGCGTGCGGATGGCAGTGTCAGTCAGCTTGACGTGGTAGATGGTTTTGTTGGGAGTGTTTTTATGGGGCTTTGCACAGGAAAGTCCATACCGATGCTCCTGTCTCAGCGCTGCCATGTCTGGAACTGACTGAGAGCTCAACTGGCGACATTCTCTCTGAAACGTCACAGGAGAGGAGGCGGAGCGCTGGGGAGCACGTCACACACACACACACAGACACACACACACATACAAACACACGCGTACAATCACGTACACACACACGTTCACAAACATATGAACTCAGGGACGTACGCACAGGCACAGACACACACCCACGTTTGTATTACTGCCCATGTGAGGACTTGCTTGCCCTCCTAGTATCGGGACCCCTTAGCATTATACCATCAGGGACTTTAATGACATTACATTCAAATACACAGACCATACTATGGTAACCTTTTCCAGCTATAACAGCTTTCCATAAGATTTGGGGGAGTTTATGTGGAAATATATGCCTGTAGAGCATTTATGAGGTCAGACACTGATGTTGGACGACAAGGCCTGGCTTGAAGTCTCAGTTCCAGTTCATCCTGGTTGGATGGGGGTTGAGGCCGGGGCTCTGTGTGGGTGAGTCGAGTTTATGGAGCTTGCTTTTTGCACTGGGGTACGGTCATGCTAATGGAAAATGTTCTTCCCCAAACTGAGTCTACAAAGCCCAAACCCTGAAAAACAGGTGTGTCCCAGTACTTCCGTCCATATAGTCACTACGAAAGCAACTCCCTTAATTTAACCCCTTAAAATTGACCTTGAATTTCAGGAAATTAAGGAAAATTAAAAGCAAAAGTGAGCAGATTAAGGCTAATTAAGGGATAAAACTACTGAATTTAACTTTTTCAAATGTGCCCATTAAATAATAGAACCTCCGGAATTATGTTCAAGACTAAGGGGTTTCACACTCAGGCCTCAAATCCACTTTTAAGGTCAAATTAAGGGATTAAGGGATCGGTTCACAAATTAATGGACACTTAATTCAAATGAAGGGGTTTGGTGTATTTTCAGAGGTAAATTAAGGCAGGGTTAAGCACATTTTAACTACATTGTGTTTTGTAGTGAGTGTATCTCAATACCACATCTGCAGCTACACCAACCTTAACCTCAGATACCAAAAGGCAATCTTTCTGCTCCTTTAGTTTTTCTAAAAATGACATGTTTTCCTTGTGAATATCAGCAAAACGTAACTACTTCTGTACCCACAGTTTCACTATCAATGTAAGGACATTTGGTTTTCACAAAGAGATAACTGCACACACACCTACTTAGCACATAGCACACACAAACACCCACCCACACACATGCACCACACACACACACACACACCCCACTATTAAGTTAATATCTGAACAAAACAGAGGGTGGTATTACAGATATCGAATTCAACAGAAACACAGTTTTGGAAGTGAAACTGAACTCATGCTCTATGCCAGAACAGCCCAAATGATTAATAATCCTATTAAAAATCAGTCAATGCTGGAATGTTTCTACTCATAGTTAATCGAGTTAAAAGTAGTTAAAAGAGCATAGTTCTCATGTTAATCGAAATAACTGGTTCATTAAAAAAACAAATAACAAAGTAAACCCAAGAACTAAAAACCTTTGGAAAGTGAACTCTTGAGCCAAACACTGATCAAACAATGATCAAACACTGATCAAGCTTTAGTCTTGTTTTGTGCTAATGTGACCCACATAAGTGAGAGTCAACTTCCAACCCATTCACCCAATTTTATTGCGGTATGTTTTTGATGTAAAAAAAAAAAAAAAGAATGCAAACACAACGTGTTGACGCACAGGACAATCCGCTCTGCCTGAATGTTTGCTTCTTAATACACTGGAATAAATCAAACCCAAATATCGGCTTAAGGCCAACCTCTTGAAAAACAGCGGTATAAAAATAAACAAATATGGTCATCTTGGAGTCCAATTCAATGCACCAGCAACGATGCAATCAATTCTGGGCTTAAAAAGCATTAAAGAAATCAGTCCTTTGTGTGTGTGTGTGTGTGTGTGTGTGTGTGTGTGTGTATGTTGGGGGGAGGATGGGGTGTTTAGGGGGGGATGGGCAAATACTGTAAACTAGATTAAATCACACAGAGGAAAATGGTTCATTTAATCTGAGCACCAAAGCGCTCCACCTTGTTAAGCTCAGGAACTGATGAGGTGAAATGGACAGCGGTTACCGCGAAAAAAAAAAATTAAACCCAGGGAATTTGGGTTAATTAGAGACGTATAATCCCGAGCAGAGAAGGTGCTTGGGTTGGGATTAAGGAACGCTCTTCTTGTATCTAATGGAGATTTTGAATGCCATATGGCCGTCGGAGATAAAGGAGTATTTTGAATCCACTTGACAAACAAGACGCGTCACTTGAAGTGTGGGTTGCGCGTAAATGTGTCACTCGGGCTCTGGCTTTTGTTTCTAATAGAAACATAAATGATTTGTTCCAATTATGTTCGTGCATGGGTCCAATAATGAAGGCTGTGAGTCTGATTAGACACACCCAGCCTCTGCCTCGTCCTGTTAGTGTTAAACGTCTGAAGTGGCACTTTTGCGAAAGAAGAGCATTAAGCGAAGCTTAAGATTCTTTCAACTAGCATCAGCTGTCATAACACTTTCTGGGGTGAAATGGGCAGGAGAAGCCTTAATGACAGCCGGGGCTTGTCGGAATTGGCCTTTGTGCATGTTGGAGGTTTACGTTAGTTGCCGTAAAAGGCTTATGTACATGTCATGTTGCATTATCGATGCCACCCTTAGTAATGTGGAACCTGTTTAGGGCTCAGGGTGTGCTACACTCGCCACCAAGAAAAAAAATAGGATCATGATCTTGGCTAACACTGCCAACGGGCCTCTGGGGAGAGAAGAGAGTGCCCAAAAGTGACTGAGGTATTTTGCCATCAAGAGTCCAAACGATTAGCAGCATTTTCAAACACAAACCTAGACTCATGTCTCATCCTTAGTCATGCTTTGAGAAAAAGAGGTCGAAAATTAAACATGACAGTCAATCTAGTGAGTAAACAACATGTAATAGCGTTTATATTACCTAACACATTGCTGTAAAGTAGCACTGCAACAGAGATACACTTGAAGAAGTGTATCTCTGTTATAGCAGTATCTGTATTACAGAGCTGGATTTAGATTGTGCAGCTTTGCTTACTGACCCTGTTCGGGATGTATAATACAGAAACGGTTGTATACATTTTTCTTCTTGAGCTCAAGACAGAAGGGCCTGTCTCGTCTTGAAATTCTCTGTTGCTCATTGACTCCTCTGCACGTGGCATGTTGCAAGCCTGGAAAAACCTGTTTGTGTGTAGAGTGTATGCTAGGGTCAAGTGTTCCTTGAGAATAAGGCATTTCATGTGTTTCTTGAAATAGTATCTTTGAATGCGTCATTTTCATGTAGGTACTACAAGCATGTAGTGCTGCGACTGTCGGTTAAAATGGAATGGTTAAGGCTGTAAGCCGACGAATTGACAAATCTGAAATAGGGAGAAGCACTCCCTGAAATCTTATTGGTGGACATGTTCATGGAAACTGCATTGTGGGACGGCGTGATGAAGTCATTAAGAAGCTTACAGACATTGGGGCAGATTAGATTTTGCTCTTCTAATCCAGCAGATTACCATTGCACAACCCTACTGACCGACGGGGCTTCACCAGGCAGTATAGCTTCAGTGCACTGATCATTTTTGGTTTTCTTCACCAATCTGGCACATGTGGGCCCAAATGGACGCCGAAATGACCATGTCTTGACTTCGCTTTACTGACGAGAAGCAATCCATCAGCCCTTTTGGCCAAGATATGCCCTGAGTGCCAGCAGGACGGTAATGTATTCCCGGTCTAATTCAATTAGAGCGCGTGTAGAGTCTGGGCTTTAGAAAATACTACAGGCGGTCACTCATGGATACAAGCACTCCCTGGGCTTAGCCGAGCCACCAGGCAGCAGCCACGCTTCTGTCCCAGGACTCACAGGTGTGCGAAGTGGCTGGGAAGAAAACTTTCTGCACTGGGAAAGCTCTGTAGATGGTATCTCTTGCTCCCTGTGCAGACATGGAACCAGAATCTGGAGATACAGAGAACAAAGCACTGGATCCAGGAGAACCTGCAGTGATGCGGACCAGTCCAGTCCCTGCGGACAACAAGGGCTTACAAGTAGATACCCACATGCACCGAGAAGGAACCAGTGTAGATGTGGAGGAGCTGCAGGAGGGCATGGTGGTGGATGAGGAGAACAAGGAGGCCAAAGTAGAACCAGAGAAAGGAGATGAAACAGAGAAAGATGGAGTGGTGGACAACAAGGAGGAGCAAGATATGGATAATCATTCAGATGGAATGGATGATGAATGCATAGAACCCACCACCAGTGATGGCACCACCTCAAAAACACTCAATTCCACCGCAACTGAGAATCATGAATCAGACAACATGAAATGGCAAAAGCTGAGAAAGACGCCCAGTTTCGGGAAAACAGTCCGGTTTTCAGAGACAGAGGAGGTGGAGGAAAGAGATATTTCAGAAGAAAGCCTTTTCCCAGATTACGAGCTTGAGGAATGGACTTCTGTTTGTTTTGAGGAGATGTTCATGGGAGAGGACTGGATCGACATTACTGGTAGGTTTTCTGCTGTTCTATGATCATAACTACTAACTAGTGCTGTACCACATGGAGAAAAGACCATAAAGCAGTTGTGACTTTCCTTAAAATGATCTAAAAGAATTAGCAAACTCTTAGTTAAAGGCAGATCAGCATCAATTAGAGTTATTTGTAGTTGTTGTATTACATGCAAAATACTTACATCTGAGACTTCATTCAGCCACCAAACTTGAGTACAGCATGCTGATCAATACCAGTAAGAAGATATTTATTCTGCATCTCTAATTATAATCACACAACCAATTTGTTATCAATATTTTGCATGTATGCAATGCAATCAACCTTACGTTGTATAACTAAATACATTTCAGAATCTGAGCACTGTACAAAATGTCAAGAGCATTTAATTTAATATCTCCTATATCGATGTAATAAGAGCATTTAATTTAATATCACAATTGATTATAAATTAATATACACATGACATCCGTGTCAATTACAGTCAATTACCTTAGGGTATCTAAGGCAGGACATCAGCAGGACATTAAGACTTATCATCTAGAGACCAGAATTTAACCTGGTATTCAGATATTGATGTGAATTTTGTCTTCAGTACTCGCAGCAGTGAATTGCAAAAGAACCTGTAATTCCATATGGCACCCCTGCCCAAGTTTACAACTGCTTGCTTAGACACCTGTTGAGTTACAAGTAGATTAACCCAGCGCCGCTCTCCTCTCCTGGCTGCCTGCAGATGACCGTCTGCTCAGGAAGAAAGTTCTGCAACCAGGGCCTGAGGGAGCCCCATGTCCGGTCTGGGGTCAAGAGGTCACACTGAAAATGCAGGGCGTGCTGGAAGACAGGACCATGGTGGAAAAAGACTCTAAGCTGGTCTTTGTCATTGGGGAGGGAGATGTCAACCAGGTGAGAGGTGCACTGAACAAACACACACACACACACACACACACACACAGGTTCCACCAGAGCACCTGCCAGTGTGCAGGCTGTCACCTTGCACCTGCTGCATGCCGGCTTCTCTGCAGGGAATAGGCTGTGTTTTCACATGTCTGCTACTGTATATGTTTACTTTGTGCTGGGAGATGGTTTCCCTGCTTGCATTTCTGACACCAGATCTGTTTTCTTTTTGTTTGTTGTTCTTGTTTTTATTTTGTATTTCTTTTGAAGATGCACTAATGTACTAATGTTTTTACTGGAATAGTTTGAAACTGCTGCCTGTGCTTGTTTGAACAAGACCACGCAGGCCTGTACGAGTAAATTATGTCTTTGACATAAGCAGCACTGTGAGCCGGGAAGTCATTCAAGGAGTTAATATAAGAAAACACTGAGCAATTGCTTTGATTGCACCCCCTGCGAATGACCTTCAGAGTGTAAATGATGCTCTGCCCCATAAATTATTTTGAATATCTGGATATATGAAGCTCCTGATATCAGAAGGGTTGCATAGGATGGAAGAGAGTCAGTTCTGTACAATATTGTTCCGGCAAGATCAGGTAAAGACATGACATTTTCGTACCAGCGTTAATGAAAATCTGTCAGAAGAGTCTGAAAATGATCACTAGTGGATTCAGTTGATACTTCTAGACAGTAATAGTAGCTATGTGAGAGTTCTGAAGTGAGCACAGGGGGTGGATGATATTATTATTCTCATTTTCTGGGCACACTTTTCCATTCTTGTTTACATTTACATTTACGGCATTTAGATGACGCTGTTATCCAGAGCAACAAATTAAATGTTCATTTCATTTATTGTATATGTGTGTATAATTTATGATGTTCAGTTGGTTTATTACATAGATGTACTTTTCTACTTGCAAATCGTTATCGAGTGCCTGCCATCATCAGCTACATTCGTTACAGACTGTGTTGGCAGAGGTGCACATCTTTGCATCTGGATGGCCTAGTGGTTAAGGCATCCGCCCTGAGACCAGAAAGTCCGGGTTTGATCCCCAAGGCCCGCTAGGCACCGCTGAGGTACCCTGGGCAAGGTACCGTCCCCATGCACTGCTCCCCGGGCGCCGTGTTCCTGGCTGCCCCCTGCTTCACTTGGTGAATGGGTTAAATGCGGAGGTTGAATTTCGTGCTGTTCACACTGTGTGCAGTGGTGTGTTCATGTATGACAAATGGTCACTTTCACTTATCTGGCCTGAGTGTAATGGACAGTCCAGGCCACCGAAAAATCTGTAGATCGCAGATATCTATTGTTTTCCAAAAGATCCAACGGTTTCATAAACCATATATATTTTTGGGTGCAGTCTAAGCAAATATGTACAGGTGAATATTTCCATTTGTGTCTTTAAAAAGTATTGCATTCATGTTTTACAAAAGATCCATATTTAATCAGTCCTTCACATTTCCTGGTTTTGCTCTAAGATCACTAATGGTGGCTTTCCCACTGGCATAAGGAGCCGCGCCGTATCATGAACAAATGTTTTTCCTTCACAAATAAAGGGACCTGTACCAGATCTGTACCTGTGTTCTCACAGCTCCACTCAACCGCAGGACTAAAAGCAGGACACAGTCGAGCTGACTGTGTCACTGCTTTCTGATTGGTCGAAATTTTGTCATCAACTTGGAAGGAGGCCATTGTTTTTTGCTGTCATAAAACAACAATGGAGATACAAACTAGGAGGCTGATGAAGTACAAACACAACTGTATGTTTGGGCTGAAGATAAATTTCAGTGGGAGTTTTCTATAACACTAACAACTTCATCTTTAACGCTATGAGAAATGTGGTGGTGAACCAGGCCATCGCTCACAAGTTATCTGGGTTATTTATTACTAGTGTGAAAAAAAACAGGAAAAAAAAACTTGAATAAGACTATAAATAATAAAAAAAAAAAAACGCAGCTCTGTACGTCGACCGGCCATAAACTGGGTGGAGAGAATTGCATTGCGTGAGAAACACCATCACTGGACTGAGATGCACTGGAAAACAAAGTTCCATACTATCACAGTACAGTTTAAGCACAGCATGCTCCCTGTACTCATGTCAAAAAGTGCATTAAGTTTCTTAAACGATAGCTGTGGAAACAGATTAATGCATGAAACATCGGACTGGATTATGTTTCTATGTGACAGGTCAAACATATTAATACTTTTGTACCGACTTATAAGGGTTGGCTAATCAGAAGCGCACCTTTAAGTAATCAAAATGAAATGAGAATTTACAGACTGCCAGAGGTCTATATTTAGATTATACCTGCTGATACCTGATCTTAGGTATGAAGCACATATGCTGAAACATATCCTCTCTGTTGAAACAAAGCACTACAGATTTATGGTTCCTCCATAGCACTTTTTGAAACACTTGGTAGTCTTCTAAGGTGTAAGACTGAAAAACTGTCTCTGTCAATTATGCTTGTGCACAGGCTATAGAGGAGTGTGCCATCTCGATGAAGACGATGGAGATCGCGTTACTCCTGGCTGACTCACAGTACACCTACGGACTTTTGGGAAGGTAGGATCAGAAAACAAAGCTGTGCTTTGGACAATATTAACAGTTTTTAAGCTCACATTCACATGAGTTCAGTTCACATAGGTTTGCTTAGAATCTAAGATCTACATTGTTTTGCTGGAACCAAATTTGGCACCCTGCTACATATTCAAGATCTCTGTAATGACACCAGTTTGAGTAATGTGACATCTATCTTCACACAGAGGGACAAAGTCCTTTTGTACCTGTTGCTGTCAGGGCGAATGGCCTATCCCCACTAGCCTGCTAAATGAACCGTGAATAGGAGCAGATGGCCTCCCACCCAACACCATTCAGGCACTGGCCAGAGGTTTCTACCCCTCCCTCTCAAACCAGGGGAACCAGTCCTCAAATTTCAGCCAACGGCTGTCTTACCACTCGCAATTAAAAGAGCATCGATTCAAGGCATGTCAACAGGGTTTTTTTAAAAATCGCATTTAAGTGAGGTCCTATCTACACAAACATACAGATGTTCCAGATTGATGGTATGCGCTGCATACCTCTGGTTTTGAAATACTGTAATCAAATGATACATTTGTCCCTTATCTACCAACCCTGTGCCATAGCAAACGCTACAAGTGACATTAAAAATCTGGACTTGTGCTTCCAGTGTCACTGTTTGACTACTGAATACTACTAAAAAGGTTTGGCTCTAGATCAGTGGCCCCCAACCCCCAGGCCGCGGACCGGTACCACATAACCCACTGCTGCCCGATACTGTCCCACGCCCCGGGGTTTGGGGGCCACTGATCTGGCTGTTAATGCTGATCACTGAAAATGCTATTTATAAAGCTGCGAGTACACACTGGATTTACGTGTATTATTGTATTTTAAAGAAACCCCATTATTATATGTTTAAATTAATTTTATGCGTATCATTCATTTGTATAAATACGTATACAAATATTTATCTGCCACTTCTTAAAGGCCAGGCCGTGAACATAGTTTCTGATGTTAAACCGGTCCGTGACCAAATAAAGTTTGGGGACCGCTGCTCTAAATTATTAATGGACCAAAATGTTCACACTCATTCCAATTCATTTACATTTCTTTAACAAAAGTGATTTTTTCGAGTCCCAGTCCTGCAGACCCCATCCTCAGCATATTTTTGTGTCTTTCCTTCTTTACACACTTGATCCGAAGAACTGGCCTTTTTCAAAATGTATAATTAATGAACATGTGTGCATTCTTGAGCATCCAAGTATTTCCTATTTCTCAAAACCTGCAAAAACACAGTGTGCAAAAGTACAGTTCAATGCATCTGTGAAACATACTGTTTGGGAAATGCGACTACAAGGAGAACATCAGCCTGTCCCACAAAGGCGTGATTGACGAGCACTTGTGCACTTGTGATACATTTGGATTGTATCCTGTTCATTTACGTTTAAGCAAACCCACAAATTGCTAATGTGGAATTTGAGTTTGGTTGCATCAATAACTCGGGAACCCATGCTTTAAGGAATCATCCATCAGAAGGTTCTTCAGGGAGCCAAGAGTAATTATTCCATGTCAGCACTCCCTTTTTGGCACATTTATTTTGAAGAGTGTAGAGCCTCTGCCGCAGGTCTGTGCGGCCCTGCTTTATTCCATGCACATATTACTGTACATAGGGGGAGAAAACATCTTCACAGTTCATTTTGATCTGCTTTCTCTCTGAAAATAGTGACAACAATCTGCATTTGGCAGCACGAAACCTGATCCTCCGCCAGCGCTCCTGCTGAAGAGCGCTTCCAGAATACAAGCCTGGACCACGCTGTGCTCTCACCATGAGCATACAGTGTGTGGTCTCGTGCCGTGACAGGCCTTGTTTTCGTGCCGTCTCTACAAGTGAGTGTGTGTGTGTTTCTGTGGCTGGGAAGCAGAGAGGGCTCCAGAGTGTTTGTTAGGCTTGGATAAGGCAGAACAGAGCCAGGCGCTGGTGGGACAGGCTCCCGTGGGGCTCCCTCTCTGGCCCTGTTATGAGTGTCCTCCTGAGGGAGCGGGCCAGTAGGGTAGAGGCAGCCAGATCACAAGCTAATGGTTGTTTTTGATGCCGCTGATTAGGGCTCTATGTAGGAGAGTCAAATTTAGCCCGGCCCCTAAGGTAGACCTCATAGGCTTCTCACCAGCAGTTTAAAGAGTGACAGCAAAGCCACTGTGACAACATCTCCTCCCATGGTGCCCAAATGGGTACAATAAAAGACAACATACACACTGCCCTGCTCAGAGAGCTTCCACATACTCCAACTTAGCTCCTTCCCCAGCCAGTTTTTGTCCAGGCAAACACACACACACAAAAACCAAACTCACATATGCGATCATCAACACAAACACAGACGATTAAGTGACACCTCCTATGTGTGGAAAATAGAAAGGACACAGGATACCGCAGAACGTTCCACGGCTAGGCTTGATTAGGCCCGTTCGCAAAAAGTGGCACTCAGAGATAAATGTAATCACCAGTAACTTGTTTTCCTTGCCTGCCTGTGACACTTTTGTCAGAATGGCACAGTGGAAGCGGAAAGGTTTTTGGGCGAGCAGGGAGAGAAGAAAGAGAGCGAGAGAGATAGGGAGACGGTGGGAGAGAGAAAATCTCATTAAATCACTCTCCGGGAGCGGTGGCATGCATTGATTGAGCCCTGTCGGTTGCCTGTTACAGACAGGCCCGGCTCCTCTGAGGGCACTTCACAGCTTTTAGCATTCGCCGTCTGCAGACAGGCTGTTTCAACCGACTAAGAGGAGAACAGAGCTCAGGTCTCTCTCTCTCTCTCTCTGTCTCTCTCTCTCTCTCTCTCTTTCTTCATCTCTCTCTCTCTACGTTTCTCTCTCTCTCTCTCTCTCTGTTTTTCTGTCTCTCTCTCTCTCTGTCTTTCTCCCTCTTTCTCTCTCTCTCTCTGTCGCTCTCTCTCTCTCCCTCTGTCTCTCTTTCTCTGTCGGTCTCTCTCTCTGGCTCTGTCTCTCTCTCTCTCTGTCTCTATCTGTCTCTCTCTCTCTGTCTCTATCTGTCTCTCTCTCTCTCTCTGTCGCTCTCTCTCTGGCTCTGGCTCTCTCTCTCTCTCTCTCTCTCTCTGTCTCTCTCTGTGTCTCTCTGTCTCTGGCTCTGGCTCTCTGTTCCTGTCTCTCTCATTTCTCTCTCTCTACGTTTCTCTCTCTCTCTCTCTCTCTCTCTCTGTTTTTCTGTCTCTCTCTCTCTCTCTAATTCTCTCTGCCTCTCTCTCTCCCTCTGTCTCTCTCTCTCTCTGTCTTTCTCCCTCTGTCTCTCTCACTCACTCACTCTCCTCCACTCCATAAGAAACCTTCTTAAAAGGAGCTCCAGAGCAGGCGTATTAGCCTTACTGAAGGCAGAGAAAACTGTTTTGCCACTAACAATTTAGCTGTCTGAGTGTGACAGGCAGGGCGGCGGGAAGGCACACGAGGTGAATCGAGTTTAAAAGAGCACCAACCACAGCCCGGAGAGCCTCAGCGCAAACCAGCCAAAGATCAGCGCAATAAAGAGCCAAGTACACAATCTCGAACCTGCTCAGGCTAGAAAAAAGAAGAGGGAAAAAAAGATCCAAGCATCCAATCATTTCTAAAGAGGCATCAGCTGGACCCCAGGCAGCCGTCGGGGTGGCAACTATAAATCAGTGATCAGAGGAGTCCACGGAGCTCTGCTCTGTACCAAAACCAACAGAGGGAACACTGGGGACCCGTGTGTGGGGAGGAGGTCCACGCTGTGTCAACACTGTTCCTCAGGTTCATGGCTTGAGTTGCAGTGCTAGTCTATAACAGCGTAAATACTCAGAAGAGAGCACATTTTGGAAGACACAAGGGAGAAAAAATTGTTCCAGTGCTGGTTTTGTAAATGAATTTGACTCTTTTGTTGACTAAGACAAAAACATCTCTTATTAGTGGTCATGTAGCCACAGCAGGTTTGTTTCCCTACTTTCGCTCCTAATGAAGAGCTGGATGTGGTTTGAGTGGGCTGAGAGAGGTTTTGAGGGAGTATTTACAGAAAAGATTTGGGTCAGTACTGACGTAGTGTTTGCAACTGCATCCTCGTAGTTCCAGCTGTGAACTAAAGAAGCAAAATTTACATTCCAAACATGTGTTGTCTGATTGACCACATAAGTGAAACAACAATGTAAAGTAGATTTTTTTGCTGCACTATTTATTTATACACACAAAGGTGTGTTGCATCAGTGAAAAGGCAGTGGTAGGCACAATCTTGGCGATTGAATTTATTTTCTTTTTGTGTATTTTTTCTCTGTAACAGCATAGTGCACAGCATTGGAAACTGCACAGACGAGTTTTCTTGACCTTCCTTGAATTCCTTGAACGTTTGAGGCCCAAAACCTCATCCTGGATCCACGATTTCTTTAATGATTTATTACATTTGTTTTTTTAATGATTCACTATCATTGCTGCTTTAATGATTCATTATCACTGTTGATTCTTTAATGGCAGGCAGGTTTACAGCACACGGATACGAAACCGCAAGCAAGAACAACATGCTGGGAAAAGTGGAAACTGAAAAACAGAGATAACCTTTCTGTAGGGACTTTGGCTGGTGAAGAGTAGGATGTTGTGGGATTCCCTTGGCACTTTTGAAAGGCACCTAAAGTGAGTGACTCACTCATTTTCTGGGAAACATTATACTAGCTCCCCACTCACTCACTCTACCAGAGAACTGTCCACCCTCCCCATCCATAAACAGCTAAGCATGGAGAGGTAACACATTTCAGCTTGAGCTGCGAAAGGGAAGGTTGCTCTTTGAGCAAAGAGAGTGTGTTATGGCTGGAATATGAAGCTGTCATTACCAACATGGGTAAAAAAGCATAACATCCTCCCTGTTATTCTTGGCCGAGGATGCGGCCCGCTCAGTGAACCCTGCTGGGGAGACGAATATATATTTACTCGGACGCAGTCACGTGCCCTTTGCTTGTCCCAAGCAAACCCCAGATGGACAGGGTAGGGTGAACTGAAGTGAACCCCTCACCATATCAATACACTCCTCTTAGGACAGATCCACCCCGAGGGAACAGACCAAAAACAAAAACAAGGGGAGCTGAAGTGAATGATCTAATACTTTGGCAGCGCAACCCCTCTGTAAACAGAGCTTTAGCGGTACTGTTGCCGACGCTGTTATATTGTATAGTGTTGCCTGAGTCCAGGCCTTCACCCTAATAGTGACCCCTGGTCATTTCTCCAGTCAGGTGCTGAAAGCCTGACAATCGTTGTGGAAGACTGAGAGGAGGACCAAGAGAAAGGTCGTAGTTCAGAAGGGTATTACTGACGTTCAGTCTCTCATTGGTCTGCATTGTTTTTACTTGGAAAAGCTGCCCCAGTGCTAAAGTAGAGGCCACTCAAGGTGCAAAGTTTAAGGGCAACTTTGGCCTTTGGAGTCAAAAGGGATTAAACAAACAAAAAATCATTAGTACATGGTGCTGTCATTCCTGAACAAAACATGTCATCCATCTTTGTGAACCCAAAGATCTTCCAGAGAAGTTAAACACTAATAAATGGAGTCCTCATGTCCTTATAGTGCTTGGATTGACCATTCATTCAGCCATGCATTTACCCCCAGTTCATAGCATACTAATGAACCCCTCACAGCGAGAAGGTCCTGGGTTCGAGTCCCGGGTTGGGCACAGGGTCTTTCTGTGTGGAGTTTGCATGTTCTCC
>JBBPDH010000018.1:2074344-2086592 GCA_037974565.1 Clupeocharax schoutedeni
CTAAGAGGTTCCACTATTCTTTGAAGGATTTCCACAAGATTTCAAAGTTTCTGTGAGAATTTGTGCCTCTTTATTCTGAACAGCATTTATGTCAGACCCTGATGTTGGACGAGAAGGTCTGTATCACAATCTCTGTTTCAGTTCAGGTTTAGGTCAGAGCTCTATGTGGCCCAGTCAATTTCTTCCACACTGAACTCATCCAGCCATGTCTTTATAGAGCTGTGTGCATTAGAACACAGTCATGCTTCCTCAAACTGTGTCCACAAAGTTGGAAGCATGGCACTGTCCAAAATGTCAGAAGCATTAAGATTGTCCTTTACTGGAAGCATATGGCCTAGCCTAAACTCAGAATTAGTCATGAAATGACTTCCCCTAAATGTTCAGCCAAAAAGTCTGCTTCTTTATTGTAGTTACAAGTGATGGAAGCTCAGCCTCATCTAATGTTTTTACCATGTTACATATTTTGATCCATTTTAATACATAAGAAATGGTGACTTAATACACTGCTGCCACAGCTGTAGGCAATATGGTACAGCTGTTGGGAGATTAACTGCCACCTTTATAACCAATGGCAAGTGAATAGATTGGAGAATTCCTCCGACATACTGAAAGACCTCACATAAAGCTTTTCTGTGCATGAGGGCCTTTCCCAAGGCTGCTAACGACAAGGCTTTAATGACTGAAACAAAAAGGCCGAGCTCAGGTGGGAGCAACAAAGGAGACGCAAGTGACTCCAGAAAGGTGTTGGGTCTCAGATGTACTGTAATGGTTTTACTGGGTGCTTGTATAATGCAACTTTTGTTGTGCATATGGTCAGTCTGGGAGGGCTGTTGATTGGACCTGGAGGGACAGTAAGCATCACGCATAACAATAGATGCAACAGGGCTGTGTGTGTGTGTGTGTGTGTGTGTGTGTGTGTGGCCACAGACAATCAAGGCTGCACGCTGGAGGAAGAGGAGGAGGTCAATGACTACAGAGTGAAGTGTCTGAACAACCTGGCGGCGACGCAGCTGAAGCTGGAGCAGTACAGCGAGGCGCTGCACACCAGCCAGGACGTGCTCTTCCTCGACCCCAACAATGTCAAAGCCCTCTTCCGGAAAGGGAAGGTGAGGGGAACCTTTTTTTTTTCCCCAGGCCGCATTTGCAGAGCATTTTAGAGAAAGCAAGCCGTTTCACCGTTTGTACATGTCACAGGCCTGTACAATATCTTGTTTATTACTGCAATAAGGGTTGCACTATGTAAATGAACCCAGACCGTGGTGGCCTAGTGGGTAGGATACTTGCCTCTGGGCCAAGAGTTCATGGGCTCGATTTCTACCACCACTGGGTTCCTGAACAAGACCCTTGCTCCAGGGAGACTGTCTCCTGTAGTTAGGGAATGGTAGTTGCTTGGATACAAGTGTCTGCTAAATGCCTAGATAAGTGTTTCTGTGGGTGTTTTAATGAATCAAGCCATGTATGGATGTAAGGATAAGTTATTTTGCTCAAAAAAATGCAGGTCATTCTTTACCCTTTAATTAGATTAGATTCAACTTTATTGTCATTACACATGTACAAGTACAAGGCAACAAAATGCAGTTTAGGTCTAACCAGAACTGCAATAAGCAGCAAGTGCAGGATAAAGGTATAAGTTATGGGTTATAAGTTATTTAGAGTCTTAGTCCAGGAACGAATGCATTCTGAAAGATGCAATCACAATATGTAGTGATATCTGTAGTTAATAGATAGTAGGCACTTGCATTTAATACTAATGATTCTTCAAACTAGTGTAAAGCTGTCATCATGCTTCATTCAAAATGACTTAAAAATAAAATGCAGCTTGTTTATATACTACCATTCAAAAATTTGGAATCAATCATCCCTCAATCAGTCAAATTAATAACAGCTTATATGAATAATGTAACTAATCAATAGAGCGGTTTCAAACACTGGCAGAAAAGAAAATCTATTGACTGTAATTGTTTTCAAATCTTCTTTGAGATTCAATTGCCACTTTAAAAAAAAACAAAAAAAACAATACATTTGGGATGTTCAAAATAATATATAATATAAAAAACATTTTTTAATTATGTTACATTATATGTGAAGTTCATTTAGTTGTTTATTATGTTGGTCATGACTCAATAATCTGCAGCGTCGTTCATCATTTTGGACACAACAGAAATCTATTACCATTGTAATATAATAATTTTATGATAAAATCATTGTTTGTAAAAAGAAAAGAACTGCGCTGGGGAGGTGGGGGTGACGAGGACGCGGTTTCCTGCCGTCCTGAGGCATGCACTGAAAGGTTAATGAAATGTGGCGGTGACTCAGCGCGGAGCGGAGGACGCCCAGGCTTGGATGCATCATGCTCCTTGAGTGCCCTGTAAGAATCTGTAATTATCTTTCATAATCCGGATACAATAATGTAGGTGGAGGTTTTTCTGTTCTTACCCTGAAATGATTGAAATATCACCTCAAACTCAAAAAACCTACTCTACAGTCCTTGCCCTCATCTTACATGGTCAATAAAACAAACTAAATCTTAGAATGTGTCAGTGTATGGTCACCGGCCAGTTCAATTAATGTAAGTATGTCGAAATGTATTTGCAGCTTTTGTCAGACAAGGGTGATTATGAGGAGGCCATGGAGACGCTGAAGAAGGCTTTAAAACTGGAGCCGTCTACTAAGGTGAGAACTCATCTCCTGTCCTAACTTTTCAGCCCTGCGAGCAGCGGCCACCCCACGAGCTGTTCTCGGGCCAGGCACGGACTGATTGGTATACAAATGCCTGGACTAATTAGCAGACCTCTGAGCTGCTGTCTGTACTCAATGTCAGATACCTCCCATGCAATGAGTGCTCTTTAATTAATGCCATGAGCTCATGGTGGTGAAATATTCATGATTCTGTTTACATAAAACTTTCATTAGCTGGAGCTATATTCAACATTCTGTTAAAAGGGGTCTTCAAATGAAGAATGACTCACAGCTTATTCAGTGTCAGCCTTGGCAAGAAAGGGCCCGCGGGGCTGGCGGAATTCAAAACGTCAAACCTCCGTTTCAGAAGATTTAATGCAACTAAACTGAATACAATGAACAATCAATAAAAGCAGGCATTAGTTGGCATAACCTCAGTTTTATAACGCTAACAGATGTCATTCGAGAACAAGGACATTTACATTTTGGCTTTGACTATTCCTTAAACATCCCTCAGGTAGGCCAGAGTAGGATCAGAGGACCTTCTCTCATGTCTTACATCTAGACAAGTCATATGTAAGGGTGGGTGACACCAAAAACGATAAGACTTCTACCTACACACATGGCCGGTCATCAGATCTTCACAGCTGATGATGCATTTATTGTCATAACTCTGACAAAATGGAGAAAACTTGTTAGAATTATCTAGTAATAATTCCAACTGATGAAAAGTTATAAAAGTTTATCAGGGTTTGACAGGTGTCACACAAGCTAGGTGCCCTGTCACTTTCAGTAACATGTTACTAGAAAAACGATATCAAAAGATATGATTCTCATTCAACAGCTCTTTTAAAGAAAAATACATCATGACACAATGTATCACAATAACATATCGTCAATCAGTAACAATTAGTATCGTCGCAACGCCCGCCCCTAGTTATGAGACTTGTTTACAGCACAAGCCGTGCAGATGAGATAACTCAGAGACTGAAAGTTCCCTGGGACTTCACACACACACTGCTGGTGCAGCTCAGACATTAATACACGGTTTTCCCCATGTGGATTAGTTACAAACACATCAAAAGAGGACGCTTATATGTGTATTATTTGCATATTGTTATAATAAGGTGATGGGGAATAACACAGGCTTGTGTTAAGTTACCTCTACAGTTGCTACTGACAGGGCTGGAGCCTGTCCTGTCATGCCTCTGTGGAGAGCACAGCCTAGCAAATCCTCAGTGCAGCCATACAGATTAGAGCTGTCTGGAGCCAACACACACACACACACACACACACACACACACACACACACACACATGCATATCGTTGTGGTGCTGCCAAGGGGGCGTGGGGGAGGGAGGGGCTGGAATCAATACTGTACCTCTTCAGTGAAATGACCCCAGCGGAGAATATGAGGCGAAAGGTACAGGATGATGGAGGGCGCGGACACTAGGTTTAACTGCTAGTCTGGTCTAAGCCTGTAGTGAAGTAGAATTACATGAAATAATGCCTCTGGCACTGCTCCCCTACACTCTAAGTTAGACTCTCCAAGAGTAGCCACTTTAAAATGATCCCGCAGCACTTAATACAGCCTGTGGAATCTTCTCCTCTCAACATCTCCCTCGTGCCAAATTCTTTATTAAAAGCGCCACCAAACAGCTCGTAATGAACTTTAAAAGGCCCTCAGTGTTGGGTAACCTCAGGTCCACTCCCACCTCGCTCTGACCCCCTCTGCATAGTCTCTCTGTGGTGGCGAGTGAACCGTGTCTAGACAAAACTGAAAATATCTGCTGTTGGTCTAATGGTAGCCTTGCCTGGATGGCACAAAAAGAGAGAAACTTTCCCGAGACAGAGACAGAGACAGAGAGAGGCAGAGAAAGAGCGTCTGGATTTGAGGAAACAAAAAAAAAACAAAAAAACGATGCCAGGCAGTTGTATACTGCGCTGCACTTGCAGACTGTTTTGAAGTAGCCCACATGTTTATAGTGGGTTCCTCATTAAACGGGCTTTAGTGATGTCCAGGAGACACCAATCCCAAGTCGATGCCCGTGAAATAGTTTTATTGAACACAGATTCCGAATCCCATGCCCAGTGCTATGCATTTAGTGGCTTATAAGCAAGCAAAACTCCATCTGGCATTGAGGGAGGGAGGGAGGGGGGAGATCAACAACAGCTATCTTGACAGAATTCAACAACAAAGTCAACAGGTGAAGACGGCACAGTCTGCAGACAGGATTATTGCACCTTAAGAAGAATTATTGCATGCATTATGTGCAATAGCACACTATCAGCTGGAGTGAGCTCACTTTTTGGCCGTGCATTAGAAAGCTTCTTATTCGCACTACCATAAAACCGCTCAGCAATAAACAACAGCAGACTGACCCTAGCGTTTACAGCCTTAACCATGAGCATTATTCACCTTTATTAATATACAATACGAGTGCCCTGTAACCACAGCTGGTCTTTGGGCCTGGTTTATTAAGGCATTTTACACATCTTATAAGAAGCTAGTGCAAAATGAGCTGAGGTGTCAGTAACTGCCTGCTCTAAACAGTCATTTTATCATTTAACACTGGTTATGTTATAAAATCTTTAGGACTACGTACTCAACGTTTTACTCATTTTGTAAGTGGTAAAACTGAAAAGGAACAGAGATGAAATATATATGCGCCCCATGTTTCAAGAGGGGATTTAAAAGTTAGCAAAAAGTAATTTTGTCAAACACCTTTCATCAGAGTTCACCCTGTGACCCGTACAATCGTGAATCGGTCACTATGACAACAGCGCATCAGGTATCCCCGTTAGTGGGTGTTGTCTTACTCAACAGCTGTTGCTGATGGATAAGAGAAAAGAACTAGGTGTTTAAAAGACATTTTTCAATGGGGGGGGGGTTATGAAAGGTCATGAAACGCGAATGTTATGAAACCTTCCGGGCTGGAATTTGTGATGTTATGAATTTCAGATGAGTTGGATAACCACTGTTACATAATATCATTCAGTTGAAATTGCATTAATGTGACTAGTTAAAAAATTTACAATCAGATGCATAATCCAACAGGGTTCACACTGTAGGCCTATTTGTTTATAGTGAGGCCTAATAAAAACCCATAAAACCCAAAAGCACCAAAGTGTTCCGAGCATCCAGTCATTAATATTATTATATGTTTGGAACCCATTTTATTTGTATAATACAGACAAAATAAAACTTTAGTGGACGTCTTCTTTTAACTACAGCAGGATGTGGGAACATCTTTACCAGAAAGTAGGACTTGACAATACATCAACTTAGATAAAAAAAAAAACACCATAATGTGCTATTCTGAACATATCACGGACATCACGAGTAATTATAGAACACTGACCGAGTGCATGTTTCATTACAGAGAGAGCACAATAAGCCTTGTTCAGCTTAATTTAGTGCAGCACAGCGTGTGAAATGGCAAATAAAAATCATTTGTACATGTTCGAGTCTGTCCCAATCTTAAATGACATCAGGAAATATAAATATATTGCGACATATCATGTACTGCGACTTTGTTTTTAGTATTATGATTTATTTTCAGCCACCTCTACCTCAAATTAAGACTTCGTACTTGAGTAAAAGTAGATGTACTGATGGTAGTCTTGTCAAAAATAGAATTTTTTTTTTTTATCCCAGAAGAAACTGCTTATATAATGCTATAATGCTGCTAGTTGCTTTGTGCAAACAAAGAGCCAGAAAAATCTGAAATAACTGAAATAACTCTCAACCCTCATGGTTAGAGGGGGCACAACCTAAGTATACTAAAATATACAGAAATCACTGAAAAAAATAAAAATATTTTTTATAGATAGATAGATAGATAGATAGATAGATAGATAGATAGATAGATAGATAGATAGATAGATACACAGAATAAACATTTTATAAGCAATATTAATACTATTCAAATCAAACCCTCTTTCCTGTTTGCTGTTTCTTTTGCTGCACTTCAGCACTAATAAAGAATTTGCTGATTAAGGCCATTTTCTCTCATTCCGCTCTGTCTGCACTGCTTTTTTTGTGAACATGAGTCTCACTTTAGACTGGAAGAGTCTTCTCTTGTCATCTGAACATAGCAGTGTAAGAGGCTTTTGAACAAATGATTTATTATACAGTTGGTGGCCACACTGTGTTGGGTTTTCGAGGAATAATGATCTGAAAAGTAATCTAATGTTTTTTATATGATAGAAGAAATACTTTTTTTTTTCACCTACCATTGAATATTGTTACTTTTCAAAGTAATTAATCAAATATGAAAAGTATTGTGACAGCACTAACTCATGGTAGTATTCAATTTTATTCAAAATATATTGTGACTGGAGTAAAAGTACAAAAGTACTTGTCTGTGAAAGTATTTAAGCACTAAAAGTATTTGGCATTATAAAAGATATTATTATATCCAAATAATATTATTTGGATGAACAATTCTTGTCCAGGGGACCACACAGTTTTCTGTAATAGAAGTGTTCCATCTAAAGTGCTTATACTTTTCATACCAATGAGCAAATACCTATGCTTTTGATATACTTTTGATACCTATGATACCTGTGAGTAAATAATCACTTTGTACTTTTTGTTGATGGAATATTATATTTCTACTCAATATGCATGGAATACATTTTGCCCATAACAGTGCTCTTCCAAATATACATCTTTTTTTACAGTACTAAGTGTAAAATTTACGGATGCATCACTAGACCAAGACATTTTGGACAACGCTACCACCAGCCACCATTTTTAAACCATCATGAGTTTTTGTTCTGATATTTCGCAATCAGGATAAATGCTCAGTCATGCAGTGTGTCTGCCAACTACTGTGCAACTCCTGTAACTGATGACCAAGGAAAACCTCTCCTGAAGTGGCTCTTATAACCTGTGCTATACTGCCATCTGCAGGAGTTTGATATGAATACAAATCAAATGCAGTACAAAGCAATAGACACTATATGGACAAAGGCATTGGGAATTATTGAATTCAGGTGGCTCCTTACTTCCAGTAAAGGCCAATCTTAATGTTTCAGCAAACCAAGACATTTTGGACAACTCCATGCTTCCAACTTTGTAGACACAGTTTGGAGAAGAACCTTTACTATTCCAGCATGACTGTGTCCCAGTGCACAAACCAAGGTCCATAAAGACATGGCTAGATGAGTTTGGTGTGTTAGAACGTGACTGGCCCCACAGAGCCCTCACCTCAACTTCTTTGAGATGAACTAAAATGGAGATTGTGAGTCAGACCTTCTTGTCCAACATCAGTGCCTTACCTCATAAATGCTCTTCTGAACGAATGGACACAAACTCAAGCACAAAAGCCTTCCAAGAAGGAAGTTGTTATTACTGCAAAGGGGGACCAACTCCATATTAAAGCCTATGTATTTAAATGCAATGTCATTAAAGTCCCTGCTGGTGTAATAATCAGGCGTCCCAATACTTTTGTCCATATAGTGAATTAAGATTCAAGATTTGTTTATTGTCAATACAACAATACACTCACTATACAGTCTATTGAAATGCCATTCCACCCAGGCCGTTTATTTTACACAATATCAAAAAGACACAAATACAGAAATATAGGGCAAGAGATATACACATAAATATGAATCTAACTAAGCTTTTTAAAATGTTACATTTTATGTTAGAGTCAAATCTGTAGTATTTTGTATTGTGTGTTTTGTGTTGTTGAGTTTAACAGTCCTTTGGTGTAGGGCTGGACGATTTGACCTAAAATCAAAATCTCGATTAATTGAACATTTTAACTCGATTATGATTAATGAACGATTATTTTATTTATTTAATCATTTTTTTGCCCTCATAGATCACTGACAATTTGCTCAGTTGTCTCGGTGTTTAAGCTCTCCATGCTCGACATGTCGGCAGAATAACGTAACATAATGGAGCGGGGTCACGTGACGGGGTAGTGTTTTTAAAAGGAAAGTAATCGAAATAATCGGCTTGGGGAAATTTGATCGATTATAGGTTCTGAATGTCGATTTCGATTACTTTTCGATTAATCGCCCAGCCCTACTTTGGTGGCAGTGAGATATTTGTTCTACAGCCGACCTGAGCACACATGCTTTTATCACTCCACAGGCCATACATGCTGAACTGTCAAAGCTGGTCAAAAGGCAAGCGGGAGTCAGTGAGATACAGAAGTGGAACGTGAAATCTGCAGAGCTGCTCGGGGAGAACATAGCACCCTTTCTGAACTCCCCCAAGAAGAAGCACCCTGTAAGTGACAGCCACTGACCAGGTGGGGGAAAAAAGCGGTGGAGAGAAATGCATGCCAAAAAATGATTTGTCTTATGTGTTTCTGTTCCATCCTCTTCTTCCAGGGCATGTCTTGGAAGCTCTTGCTTGGTGCTCTGGTGGTGGCCTTGGGCAGTTTAGTCACCTCAGTGGTCCTGACTGCAAGAAATTAACTTTCTTTGAATCACATGGACACTAACGACTGCAAGCTCCATGAACGACCCTTCCACGTCACAACAGGAAAAAAAAAAGCTCCGGCACTGACTTACGCATGGCATGATATTAAGAGAGCAAAGTTGATGCAAGAACAATGCAGTACTCTGCACTTTTTTTAACATTCATGAAAATAATTACAATTAATGCGTCTAACTGAGGCTATAGTTGTTAGAGTTGTTCAAACAGGCAAAGTCACCTTATTTTTGCTTCACCGTAATTTCACCATGGTTCAGTTGGAGCGTTCTTGTACTCCACTGAGTCTAATACTGCATTTGGGCAGCTATTTTCAGGCAGACCAGCCCACACTTCTTTACTGGACCTGGTGAGAATACTCACACCCAGCTCTTATGTAAATATACCCTTAGAAATGGGGCTTCTTTATAAATATTTAAGATATTTAATATATATAAAGATAGAACTGATCAACTGAAACCCATCTGAATTTTCACAGTTTCTTGGTTTAATGATTCTGTTTGTGATGGTCATTTAGTCATTTCTACATGAGAAGGATGTTACTTCTGTCAAGTGCATCAGTGAAGATGTTGGTATAAAAAGACTTGCTTGACTCTCCATTTAATAAGATTTTTAAAAATGCGGTATACAAATTCATATTAGCCCCTCCCACTATACCCAAGTTTATTCTGGTTTAAAAGGGTGAATTATGGAATCTTGATGATAGAAATTAGAGAGATTTTTATTGTGCAGATAAATTAAACGAGTATCTTTTGAAATAAAGGTGTGTATAAACTATGGAGTTTATTCTTTCATGTCTCATTTTAAGCAGAGTAAGGGCTTATCGCATATTCAGCTCATGTAAAAAAAAAAGAGACCACTGGAATTTATTTTTAAATCAGCAACGTGGCAACCATTCCATGCCAGTGTCTTTTAAATTCCTACACAAGCACCTCATTCTGCTTTATGAGGGACTGATTAGTGATCACAATCTGGTCATACGTGAACACACCACAGCACACAGTGTGAACAGCACCAAATACTTCCTCTGCATTTAACCCATTCAAGTGAAGCAGGGGGGGACGGTACCTTGCTCAGGGTACCTCTGAGGTGCCTAGCGGTCTTGGGAATCAAACCCGGACTTTCGGATCGCAGGGCAAGTGCCTTGACCGCTAGGCTACCAGCTGCCCCACCTGAATCAAATCTTATTTTATAAGGAAAAGTATAAAAACAGTAATCAACACCCTCCTCTCACAATGAGACCAGTTGGATGGTAAAACACTACTAGAAGTTCATCGAAGGTAATTATTACCGTTTAGTTAAGAGTGAAGAAACTCTGCATCATTTCTCTTATGTTGATGTTTTGGTGTTTCCTTTAAAATGATGCTTTAAAGAACAATATTTTTATTTGGAAATGTGGAGAAATATTGTCCGCAGTTCTTAAAAAACTATGGCACAGCTGTTGTGTTGAATACTTGTCCCTGTAAAAGATAAAACCCCAGAAACATTTTTGCAGGGGTCTCTTATTTTTTCCAGAGCTGTATCGTGCTCAACTTGACAAAGCTGCATTAAAAACTCACTTCTTTTACATACGCAAGCTAAAGAACGGCCATACATTATTGAACAGAACACAGTTTCGACAGTTTTCTAATTCATCTTTCAGTGTTTGATGTACAATTAGAATACCAATCAACAAATCTTTTTATTTCCTTTTTTAACTCACTGTGTCAAATATGCTTGTTTTAGACATCGGCAAAGATTAATGAAGGTCCATATAAAATGTAATCCTTTGTTCGGTATGAAAAAATAGTACTGCAAGGATGTCTGAAGTCACAGTATTAACAAATAGTACAAAATGTATAACTGAATACTACTCACACACACAATTCAGTGATGTAGCTTCTGGGGCAGTCAGACATCTCGGTACAGCAAGTGAGGGGACTTAAGTGATATCCCTAATAACATACTGTTATATTTATACATTATTAAAATATACACTATATGGACAAAATTATTGGGACATCTGACCATTACGACAACAGGGACTTTAATGACATAGCCCAAAAGATGGAAAAGAGGTGTGTCCTAAGGCTGGGCGATTAATCGAAAAGTTATCGAAATTGACATTCAGAACCTATAATCGATCAAAATTTTCAAGGTCGATTATTTGGATTACTTTCCCTTTAAAAACACTACCGCGTGTGGAGTCACGTGAACCCGCTCCATTATGTTACTTTATTCCATCGAGCATGGAGAGCTTAAACACTGAGACAACTGAGCAACTTATCAGTGATGAGGGCAAAAAAAAATTAATAATCGTTCATTGAGTTAAAATGCTCAATTAATCGAGATTTTGATTTTAGGCCTTTTGTCCATATAGCGTCTATTTCGCATGGTATATAAGAAGCTCAGAGTATGTTCCTCTAAGATTAGAGCTCATTAGTGGGATTTAGCATGATTTAGGAATTGAGGGCTAAAATCCAGGACAGTTGTCAGTTTTCTCTGTTCTCACACAACAACTAAACCTGATCATTAACTCTTGAAATGTAGAATATCTGCGCTCACCTGATGGATACTGTGGATGCATTCCAGGAAGAAAAAGTAGGTTCTAACTTATACAAACATATACAACTAACCCTGCAGAGAATGTTAGGTGATATTAAACCCAATGGCACCTGACCAACCTGATCAAATAGGTTAGAAGCACTAGAATATTCATTTTAGTAACTTCAATAACTCTAGAAGAAATGTTTTTGAACAGGGTTGGGTAGTCCTGTCTAATATCCAGAGCTTAAGACTCCTGAACTAAATGGTTTTGTGTTTACTCTGATCTAACACAGCTGATTCAACTCCTTACAGCAACTCCACTTCTGAAGGGCTGGAGTCCAGCACCGATTTGTGATTTTACTTACTCAAACACACCTGATTCAAGAAAACAGTTCATTGCCAGGTTTAGTGAGAGAGTTAAGAGCCGGGAACTTCTTTCTAGTATAAAAGGTGAATAAACAAGGAAAAATAGAAACACGTAAAATCTGACTGTAGTACTTCGGTTAAAGAGCTGACTCAGATTTAAGCTGTTTTTCAAGTAAGAAACAGTTGTGGAATTCTTAAGCACTGTTGTACGTCGCTCTGG
>JBBPDH010000018.1:2086692-2097263 GCA_037974565.1 Clupeocharax schoutedeni
CAAGGATATGGTCACGGTCTCGCGAGACCAAACGCATCTCGCGAGACAGATCTGATCTCGCGAGATCTCGTACCACGCCCCTATGAGATACATTCTGCTATATACACAAATGCTGAGTATTACTACTATAGATAACGGTGAAGTGAATTACCTTATTGCCACACCAAGTAGTATGTAAAAATACTACACAATCGAATGTGTAAATCATGGAAGTGTGTGTTTGGATGTGTTGCTGTGATTCATTATGAGAAATGATGAATGAATTCTTTTTGAACCATCAGAGGTGGTGAGTCTTTGAATAGATATTTGTAGAGATTGGACAAAAATGATCAGGCATAAAGTTAATTTTTTAGTGTTTGTTACTGGAATGGTCCCAATAAGTGCTTTTAGTCCAGATGCTGAGTTTAATACTTGGGTTGTTTTGACCTACAGTGAAAAGTCCTTTGAGCAGGTTTAGCCGTTAAAAGGATTCAGAATGCATCTGGGAAAGTGTCTCTTAGTGAGAAGTCTTCCCCATAACTTTTCTTCTTACAGTTGTGGAAGGCTGTGGCCACTGCTTTACTCAGCCAGGCTAATCTGCTGTCTTAAACCGCTTTTGGTTTTGCCTGATTTAGATTTTTTTCTTTTCTTTTCTAGGGATGCTGAGATAATGCAGCAGAAACAAAAGAAGGCCAATGAAAAGTCTGATACAAAATCCAAGTAGCTTCAAAAAAAGCCGGACGGAATCTTCACACTAAGATGACCCACAGTAAATGTTATCATTGGTTTTTTTAGGCTCCATTGGGATTTTCTTTGTGTTCTAGTTTCCAGTGTACAAGATGTTCTTGTAATCTTTCTGTCAGGACATTTTATATTGTGTAGCTTCAGGAAGATTAACCTTTTTAAATGAAAATTTGGTTCTTTGCTTCACTGCAGTGTGCAGGTCTCACTTTTCTTGATCAGTATTTACAATGTAAAAAAAGCAAGAATTACAGACCAACCACAATCTTGTATTTTTATATCCCTTCCCCTTCATTGAAAGTAAAAATAAACTGTAGCTCATGAGTTCAGATGGTTTTGTTGGTTTTTTTGAGAGTGACAGTACAGTAGACTGTAAGATATAGATTCTCATATTCAAACATTAAGCTTTGTTGTTGGTGTTTTAACCTACACAGCCCCATAATTTACTCTTCAGTAAGAATAACTTGGGGACAGTAAACATGGTATTGTTTTGCCATTCATGTTATTTGACACTGATGTTTTTATCACGCATGTACTTGCCTCCTCAGACCCAAGTTGGGGGACAACTGGCTAAACTTTCACAGTAAGGGTCCAAAAGTCATAGTGCAAGACGCCGTTCACACCTAGTCATTTCAGGATTATCCAGATGTGGCTTATCACCATAGAAATGTTAGTGTAAATGCACCGGAGTGACATTTAAAACAGATTTCCATTAGGTGGTCAGAGATGCATTTAAACTGGATATACCAGTGCACTCCACTTTTTCCACAGTGTCCTGTTACAGCCTTATTCCCAAATAGACTCGATTCATCTTTTACCTCAAAATTCTATACACAGTACCCCATTAATGACAATGAAAAAAGTTGGTACTTTTGTGAATATATTTTAAAAAGTTTACATAAATATTCAGTGTTTGCCATGATTCACAAAAGTGAGCTCAGTTGCATCCCGTCTCCACTGAACACCCTTCAGAAGTTTCTACAACTTGTTTGCAGTCCTCTCCACCAATTCAGTTGATTGATGATTTGCAAAGGCACACACTTTTCTAGAAGTTGACAGTGCATGTCAGAGCACATGAAGTCCAAGGAATTGTCCATAGACCTCTGCGACGAGATGGTATTAAGGCACATGATAGTCCAGATACCAGTCACATGGTGTAGACATGATCTAAAAATCATTTCGGTGCAAAAGCCATTTCTGTTACGGTACTTTTGACACAGCGCAAAGCAAAATAAGATGTTTGAGAAAAAAAAATGAAACCTCAAAACCAGCTCATCCGCCCTGGTCCACTTTTTACAGTGAAGACTCACCAACCTTCTAACGTTCTTTTCCCTTGGAGTTCCAAGAAGCGATGTCTACATAAACACCGGTCACCAAACTGTGACATCAGTTGTTTGCAATCAGCAGTTGATATGTTTACCATGTAAACCTCCCTCTGCTGAGACTGACCAGTACCTGCTTTGTTGCTGTTTATTTACATGTACCAAGAAGGTCCTTGGCAGTGATGTGAACTGGTTTAAATGCACTTAGGCCTATATTCCTTCCGTTTTTACAGGTTCTGACAAGTACAGTATGATCACACTTACTGAAATCAGTCTTCGTGACGTTCAGCATACTTCCCATTACTCTCACTGTAAATTGGGATTTCAGTAGAATAAAACTGCTTTTCAAAAAGTATAGTGATGTGGACACAAGTAGTCCTTATTAAATATTACATATTTCAGTATTACTATAAGTAGTCAGTTTTAACTGAAATATGCCTCTCCTGGTTAGACTGCAAGGGGGGGGCTACTGTTCACATGCATTTTGACAGGATTTGTGTTAGATAACAGAATGATCAGCAAGTCAACATGATCAATATAGCTTTTATTTATTATAACAGCCAAATCGTTTATATAAAATCTGCTATAGTACATTTAAAATAAACAAAAACAAAATAAATACTGACCCCATTCAAATGTGAAGGTGAAATTTGAGCTTTTCAACACACGTGATCAGTGACAAGACGTCAATCAAACCATGAAAGTGCTCAAAATGTGTTTAAAAAAATCTTTAAAATCATATAAAGAACAACTTAAGGGTGATCCAATCATAATTAAAATAACTTGGCATGTCTTAAGAAATTGTATTACAACAGCAGCTTATATGCATAGCATGTCAGACTTTAATAAACGTGTGAACTCAGTAACCATTCCTTCACGTGCACGCCTGTGTGATCAGAGGGGTTAGACTCCACAGCAGTTACTCAGTACCTTCTTCCCACCGTTTAGACTCAGCTTAATCTGGGGCTCCGACTGACGCCTCAGCTTGGCATTCTTCTTAACCTCTCTGTGAGAAAGACGCATCAAGAAATAATAACCATTTTATGAAATAAAACCTCATTCATTAAAAATGTAAAATTAATCAAATCTAGAGCTCATCAACTAGTATATATGCATAATGCAAAATGAAAAACAAACAAGATATTTGAAAAGGGCCAAACTAAAATCTAGACGAATGGAACCAAGCAGCTCTAAAGCAGCAGGTTTTGTGGTGTGTTCACAGTATTTAGTGGTCAGTGCCTACCAAAAAACCGTTCAAGGAAGGACAACCAGCAACAGGGCCCCCCCACCCCCCAACACCCACATAGTTGAGGCACATGGGTCCAAGATCACAACAAAGCTACTGTAGCACTAATCACTGAAAAATAGTTAATGGTGGTTATAGACTGCCCGCTGCAAATACAAAGCAGACCAGTGAGAGTGCTCATGCTGACCTAAGCACCTGGAGCAATGGAAGAAGGTGGCTTGGTTTGATGTATCATGTTTTCTTCTACATGGGTATGGCCGGGTGCAAAGCGACTTCCACTCCCTAACTACAGGGGGCAGTCTCCATGGGCCCTAAACAATATTAGGCAGGGCATGTTATGTTATGGCTGATCTGTGTATGTCTGTACACAGTGGCTAAATCAGCAACATTGTTCACATATTCATCTGCGAACCTTTCGTTCATTTAGAACTGGGTTGTCGAGCTCCGGTCCTGGAGGGCCAGTGTCCAGCACAGTTTGATGGTTCTGCTCCTCAAACACATTCACTAAACCTGACAATTAACTGGTGAACCAGGTGTTTCTGAGCAGGGAAATCACCAAAACGTGCTGGACCACGGCCCTCCAGGACTGGAGTTACACACCCCTGATCTAAAGGGTTAAAAGCTATAGTCACTAGAGGTCAGCTCACAACTAATACATCCTGCTGGTAGGAAAATGGTCAGAACATGAGATCACCATATTACTGTTGGTTAGAAATTGACAAAGAAATGACTCCTGTTTAGTTCATGCTGCCACATTAACTTCAGAGTCTGTTTCAAACGAACACAGGACACACAATAGGCAACAGTACACATGTATAGGTGCTTAAAAGCAAGTATAATGCCACCCTTACTCTCGTCCATTCAAAAACATTAGCATGTTCATGTACAGCATTTCTTTCAGTTAGAACAACTTTTACAACAGCTTACCTTGCTAAATGCAAAACTGCCTCCACCACATTGGTACCTTCTTTGGCACTTGTCTCACAGAACAAAGCGTTGTAAGTCTAAGGTCATAGAGTGTGAGGGTTAGAATAAGTAAGGCTAGAACAACTTTTTTCTTACCAAGCCAAAGAAAAGAGACTCACCATAGCAAGCTTCTCCCCCTGGACAGAACTCACACAGCTCTCTGGTGGCTTCTGGGTTCTCATGTCCACTTTGTTCCCAATCACACACAGGGGGATGCTCCCATCTGTGGATTCCTGAGGGATTCGGGGAACTATTTTAATGAAGCATTTAGAAGATATTAAATGCTGGACCACTCTAAGGGAAGGCAGAGTACCTGAATCTGCTCCATCCACTCCCGAACATTTAAGAAGCTGCTCTCTGAAGTGACATCATAAAGTAGCAGCACACCGTGAGCTTTGCGGAAGTAAGACCTAGCAATACTGCGAAACCTGTTTAAAATGGGAGGAAAAAACCCATTTTAGAGACAAATGTAGGTCTGTAGGTCTTTTTGGTGGTCTACATAGAACATCTGTATCAAAATGCTTAAATACAGGGAGCACACACAGCTCAAATGAAGTGCATGAAGATACACTAATGTAGCAGGTATGAGATCTCAGACTAGTGTTACACTTACACCCCACGCATCAATATCATACACTATATGGACAAAAGTATTCAGACACTTGATTTACAGGGTTTGGGCTAGGCCCCATACTTTCAGTGAAGGACAATCTGAATACTTCAGCAGACCAAGACATTTTGGACTTTGTGGACACAGTTTGGGGAATAACCTGTTCTATTTCAGCATGACATGGCTGGAGAAGTTCGGTGTGGAAGATCTTGACCTTGCCGCACCTCAACCCCATCCAACAACTTTGGGATGAATTGGAACGAGGATTGCGAGCCAGAACATCTCGTCCAACATCAGTGCCTGACCTCATAAATTCTCTACAGAATGAATGAGCACAAATTCCCACCGAAACTCAAATCTTCTGGAAAGTCCTCCAATAAGAGCGAAAGCCGTTATAGTTGCAAAGGGTGGACCAAATTAAAGTCTATGTACTTGAATGCAATGTCATTAAAGCCCCTGCTACTTTTGTATCATATATATGTAAACATAGTGGTAATCTTCTAAAAGTGCAAACTTTAACCATTGGTGGGATTTGATCTTACCAACAATAAACTAGCGTTTGCAGTAACAAGTGTTTCTCAGGCTACAATACAATCTAACAGAGAGACAAAGGCAGAAAAAGATTCATACCTCTCTTGCCCAGCAGTGTCCCATATCTGGAGATTTGTCTTCTCTCCATCCACAAGCATTTTCTTCATTTGAAAATCAACCCCTAGATCAACAGTTATCTTGTATTCATTTTGATATTTGCATAATTGATAATACAGTATGACAACAGAATAACAGCAAAACATAAGAATATTAAAATGCTTACCAAGTGTGGTCTGCATGTCTCGTCTGAACTCATTTAGACTCAGACGGAGTAAAAAACTGGATTTGCCAGACCCCGCATCCCCTGCCAGCACCAAGCGGTACATTGGAACAGACTCATCAGAATCAAACAATTCTGCTTCCGTTTGCTGCAAGTCAGAGAAATCGGATTTAATAACAGAAAATGGCTGAATAATAATACTTAATACTGTGGAAACAATAATGGTTTTATTTTTATTTATTTATTTTTTTTTAAGTGTTACAAAAATTAACAGCTCTAGAACAGAGTCTAGGCTACTTTGCACACAAGCTGATTACATCATTGATCTTAGAAAAGGCAACACACTACATATTCCTACATGTTAAAAAAAGACTATTTACAAAATTTGAAAACTTTTAAATCATGCAAAGAAGTACATTTGTTTCATTCCTCATACATTATAGAAGTAACTTTGTTCTATACAAAGTTACAGTATGGAACACAGGGTTTTCTAAATAAAATGTCCTTTTAAGGCAGTTGTACATTGCTGTAACAATATTACCTTTACGGGAAAGGCGGAGAGTCGTCGTCGCAGAGAGGAGGCTAACGAGCTAACTCTGCTGGGAGCTACAGACATATTCAACTCTGACTTCAAATCTGACACCTGAAAGTAAAGTTAGTACAGTAAAGTGGCCACTTTTAGTCAAGTGTGAACGCACCACAGTGAAATTCGGTCTCTGAATTTAACCCATTCAAGTGAATCAGTGGGCTGCCATCAAAAGGGGGCGCCCAGGGAGCAGTGTGTGGGGACAGTATCTTGCTGAAGGGTACCTCAGTCATGCCACTAGCAGCCCTGGGATTCAAACCCACAACCTTCTGATCACAGGGACAACTCCCCAACCACCAGGCCACCAGCTGCCCCAGGATAAAGGGTATTCACCCACTTTAAACAGAACACAATTAGCCCTCTAGGACAGGATGTCAAACTCCAGTCCTGGAGGGCCGTGGTCCAGCACATTTGTGATTTCCCTGCTCAGAAACACCAGGTTCATCATCCGGTTTAGTGAATGTGTTTGAGAAGGAAAATTATCAAACTGGATGCCGGCTCTCCAGGACTGGAGTTCGACACCCTTGCTCTAAGCAATACATTTAGTCAGAGATTACCTCCATTTCCGAATGAACGTAGGAATAGCTGCGATGCACCGTCTCCACAGAATTCCGACTCTCATCACTGTCATAATTGCTACCCGACATGTGGTCCGTGTCTGTCTGTATGGAAACACCGCTGTCCAGGTACTTGTCAGCCCAGCGGGCTACAAGCGAGATCTTGTCTTTGGTGGAATCTCCAGCCACGTCATCCTCCTCGCTAGGAAAACTTGAACAAGAAAACACCAAGTCAGTTTACATACTCCCGTAAACACCTGGTCCAGAAATCAACTCTGAATAATTACCTGCTTTCATTTATCGTACTCTGCCGAATCGGTTTCAGTTTCCTAGGAGGTTTTTCACCTTTGGGAGAAAGCTGCAGAAGAAAGAATTACATTTCTATAATAAATGTAATTAATCACATTAATCATTAACATTTTAACTGTCAAAGTTTTTTTTTTACAGGCACCTTTCGAGGCACTTAAGGACTCAGACAACTAAACCTGAGTATGACTTGTGCTGCGTTCCTTGTACGCAGTGGTTAGAATCTACTAAATAAGTCCAAGGAAGGACAACCTGTGAACTGGTCATGGGTGCCCGAAGCTCTCTGATGCACTTAGCCTTACCCTGCCTTGTCTGATCCCTCAAAAATTTTCCTGTAGCACAAACATCAATGCTGGCTATGACAGGGGTCAGAACACACAGTGCAGCATACCGAGCATGGACCAAAGGCACCAGAAACCAGAAACCAAATCAATTCAGTTTAATTATACAGTGCTGTTTACAACCATTGTTGTCACAAAGCAGCTTCACAGACTCCAGGTCCGAGCCCCTAGTAAACAAGGTCGACTCGCTAAAGCTGGAGGAAGAAATCTCAGGTGGAAACAAAACTCAGAAAGGGAACCCATCCTCCTCTGGTCAACCCAAAGAGAGACCGAGAGCCATTAGAAGGCTTTTGTGTAGAAAAGTTGATCCCTGTTGGATAGATTGGCCAGCAGTGAGCCAACAGAGCTGGTACAGTTAAGAGTCAGTAGAGGTAGCTTTTGTTAGAGAAGTAGCTAGTTCAACACAACAGGAACAGAAATCTCCACTTTTAACAAAACTGGACCACTGAGCAAAGTGGCCTGGCCTGGCCTGGCCTGGTAAAGGGGGCATTTGGCTGATGCCCTTATACAGAGAGACTTACAATCACTAGTTACAGGGACAGTCCTCCTGGAACAACTGAGGGTTAAGCGTCTTACTCAAGGACACAATGATAGAAAGTGGGAGTTTGAACAGACCAGTTGTTTTACTGCCTGGTAAATAACATTTTCTTTACCATTATTTAAATTGAGCATACATCATTTACCAGGGAGCACTGTGGGAAGAATCCAAGCGAACAGAGGCGCTCTGTGTAATGTGGATGCTACTTTGACACAAACCTAAACACACCAAATATACTCCTTCATGGCAACTGTACTCCCTATATAAATGAGGCCACTTCTAGCATTATAACATGCCCCGCCACACTGCGCAATAAATTAAATAAATAAACAAAAATATCAGAATTAGCTTAAAAGTTTTGATTTGGCCTCCAGATTCCCCAGATCATAAATCACACGTCTGATTTGTCTTGGGGGGAAAAAATAGTCCAATCCATGGAGACTGCAACTTGCAACATACAGGATTTAAAGGATCTGCTGCGAACCTCTCGGTGCAGACGCTACAGCGCACCTTCAGAGGTCCTGTGGCATCTATACCTCACTGGGTCAGAGCTAATGTAATGTTATGGCACAGCAGGCGACACTTACACGCCTCTTGGAGGAAGCACTGTCCTTGGCCAGAGCAGACCGTAATCCGTCATTGCTATCATACAACTTTTTATTCATTTCCCTGTAGCCAGAAGAGAGTGAAATAAGATTAAACACATAGAAATATAATCAATAGTAGCCTCATGAGAACCTTAAATGTGGGGGAAAAAAAAGAAAACATCACGTACTGGAGGAGTTCAATATGACCTGCGTAGGTTTGGTACTCAAACACCATCTTTTTAAGTTCATTACTTTCTCTGTAGGGAGTAAAAGAAAATAATAGAAAGTGACACACACAGAGAAACCAAATGACCAAAAAAATCTTTGCAATCACTGCATTACTCCTATCCAGTTAAGAGGAGCCAGTTCAGAGGTTTCTCCCGGCACTTAGAACGTTGTACATTCACTACTGGTCACAAAACAAACTGGCACTGATTTGCTGGACAGGTGAATTGGTGGCCTCAAGATAAAGTAGTGAGGAGGTTCCTGTTTTGTCATGAAGTTTGAAAAATTGGAAGTTGAGCCAAAGCTTAATGGAACATTACACTGAAAGCATAAATAAGACCAGCTCATTAGTAGTAGTTCTGTCTGGTAGCTGATTTTCTGGAGAAATCTTAACCACATTCACTAAAGTGGCTTCAAAGTTGCGTCATATGGTAAATATGTTCCTGGCTGCCTGCTGCTTCAACTGGTGAATGGGTTAAAGTCAGAAAACAATTTATTGCTATGGGGTTTCACATACGACAAATGGACACAAATGCTAAATTTAAAGAGTTTCTGCTTATTTAACTATAAAAGTGATCTTTAGACTTATAAAATGTATGGATAAATAAGCCAAGATTAAGTAATAAGACTGAGCATGGTTCAAAAAAGGGAAACTCAATACAGTAACCCCCCACTTTTCGTGGGAGCTACGTTCCAAGAGCACCCGCATATGGTAAAAACCACGATGCGTTGTGGTAAAAATTCCTATATTTTCATAGTGCAACCCTAAAAATACCCCCAAATATGCTCCCGAAGCACTTTATATTTTAATAAAAGTTAATGAGTTTAAAATGAAATTAAAGAAATCCATACCCAATTTACACTGAAGTGCTGGACTGGACTGTAAATACAGATATTACTGCTGTATAGACTGTAAAGTAATTCATGCACATGCGCTTTCTTTGGTATGCACTGTCGCTTCATTGGCATGAGCAGTTAAATACAGTAATAAAATTCATTTAATTTATAGTAATAAAAATACAGGCCTTTAAGAAGAACAAAGTACAAAACACGAGAACACTTGAGGCACTACAAATCGGGAAATTCTGGGCAAATTTACATTACATGAATTTACACCGCGCCCCCTCGTCCTCATGCAGGGTTTATGTTAGGGCAGGTGCTTAGCAACCCAGCACTAGAACTAGGGGGAATGACAGATGAGGCCCGGTCCATGTTATAAGTGGGGGGTCACAGTACATCAACTACAATCACATTCACACACTATATATTTTCACCTTTCGTGCTGAAGTTTCTCATCAGTGTATGCATTCTTCAGTTTGTCCAGCTCTACCTGCAGAACGGAGATGTTCGTTTGAGCCTTCAAAAGGGAAGTTCTCAGCTCTTCATTTTCCTAGAAAGACAAAGAAAGAGGGTGGGAGGGAGGTCATTTTTATTAGATTTTTTTCTACAGCACTGACAGAAACAAAAGGGTAAAAATTTTAAAGAATAAAAGAAAAATAGCCAAACAGATTTCCCATTATGAGGTAAATAATTAAAAACTAAAACTAAAAACTAAAACTAAAAAAAAATAATTAAAAACAAAACTAAAATTGTAGAACTAAAATTTCAGAACCAAACATGGCTTGGTTTATTGATTTCATCTGAGAACAAAAGCACATTTTAACTTTTTTTTTTTTAACTCTTAAATGGTTCCAATCATATCTGGCAGGCAGGAGTTTCTCAGTCCATCTAGGAAAGTATTCATCCACAGTGTCTT
>JBBPDH010000018.1:2107405-2122384 GCA_037974565.1 Clupeocharax schoutedeni
ATCAAGGTGAAAGTCATCATAGCTTGCGTAGTATAGACCCAGCTCCCAACCCAACTTTGTGAATAGATTAACAGCAAAAATTTTTTTCATCGCGCAATAAGATACTAATATATATACTAATATATACTAATAAGAGCACTAATATATATATATACATACATATAAATAAATAAATAAATGAGGCAAAATGCAGCCAATTAAGACAGGCAATCTGGAGTTTTATGTATATATGTGTATGCAATTGTGTCTCATTCAAAGAGCAATGCAGGTGGCAACAATCCTTATCATTACAATGGAACTAAAGTGTTAATTGGCTGTACTGTGTCTCATTCATACACACACATTATATATATATATATATATATTAGAGCTGGGGCGATAACGGTGTTAACGCACAAGATTCTTATCGCGCAATAAAAAAAATATCCCCGTTATATATATTTATATATAAACCTCTATCCTGATTGGCTGTCCTGTATTGTGTCTCGTTCATAGAGCAATGCAGGCAGCAACATTCCTCATCACTACAATTGAAATAAAGTAGTTTACTAACTGCTTACATTTTAGTTTAATAACTGCTTACAAGCTTTTGCTTATTAGTTTCCATTTGTGCATGACATGGTTTGGGAAGGGAAGTGTTACTAGCCTTTACACACTACACTCAATTAATTTTAATGTTTTTTCATCATATAGGCGTCCTAAATGATAAGACAGACGTAGTGAAGGCTGAGCTGATGTAGCCCTCATCCCTTGTGAAGAGTAGCTGCGTTTACAGATTACAAATCATAGTTCATGCCACCTGCTCAAGAAAACCTGAACAAGCACCACCATGAGCAAGCAACAAATAAAACCTGTTGTGAACCGCCTATGTCTGTTAAAGTGTATGAGCATGTGTGTGGTCGCACAGATCTCAGAAACAGATGTTCATCTATTAATCAAAGCGGCTGCAGCACTGTATCATTACACGAACACTGCGGCCTGTTTTTTTGTTTCCATGACGACCACCCCCTCCATGTGACATGCCGGCTTTTTCGATCTCCACTAGGGGAGCTCTATTACTCAGGGTGGACAAGATAAGGCTTGCGGGGAAGGTTCTTCTTCCACAAACATTTCTTTGGGTGTCCTAGGGCATGCTTGTTTTAACCTCAGAAGCAGCCATTTCAGTGGTATTTCAGTCAACACTGGGGGAACGGCCATGTCAGCCACTCCGCACGCCGACACTCAACCTCTCATTGCCCTCTGAGCTGCCAAGACCCACAATTTTCTTATGCCGCACAGACAGCCTTTAAAAACCCCACTTGTCCGAGCATGTAAGAGTTTTATCTGAAAAGGCCGCCTCACTCACAATGCTAACAGTGCTGATAATGACTGATATGTGGTGGAGGCCTGCTAGCGCCATGCAAAATGACAGTGTGGCAAGTTTTGGGTAATGACAGACCAGCCACCCTGTAATACAGTCATAAAAGCTGGTGGCGGCCTGCTGGTGACTGGCATATGATAATATGCTAACTATATCACCAGCAAAAGCTATATAACCTTTTATTTTTTATTATGACCCAATATTTAAAAAACAAAACAATAACACAGGTCAACAAAAAACCACAACACACTTTTCTAAACCAGTTTTCATGCTGATTTCAGTTTCTTTCATTCACATCAACTTTTTGAATTATGAGTAATATTAGATTTGCAATAGACTTGCAAGCAGTTTTATTAAACTCCAGGCACCAATCAAGAACTGTTTCAATATTTTCAGTGTGAAGTCAGACAGGCAACACTGTGGCATAGATATAATGATCAGTGTCATTCAGCTACAGTGCTGGACTGGCCATCGGGTATTTGCCCGGTGGGTCGATGGCAATTTTGGGCCGGCACAGAATCCTGTCATCAAACTTCTCGGGGGGAGGGGTCTGTGCCCCTGGAGCTTTAAGAAACAAAACTGTCTTCAGTCCTATGCTGTGTACGTGGGTGGATGTCAATTAAAAGCCACTTTGACCTGACTTGAAGATCTAGTTTACAAGTCACAGAGATGAATGCAGAGCATTTGTGATTGTGGCCTCTTTATCTAATATTGATTAATCCATGTTGACCAATGGGGCAGCTGGTGCTTTAGTGTTTAGGGCATTCACCCTGCCATCAGGAAGTCAAGGGTTCGAATCCCAAGACTGCTTAGCACCACGGAGGTAACCTTGAGCAAGGTACCGTCCCCACACACTGCTCCCCGGGCGCCGTGTTCCTGGCTGCCCCCTGCTTCACTTGGTGAATGGGTTAAATGCAGAGGGTGGATTTCATGCTTTTCACACTGTGTGCTGTGGTGTGTTCACGTATGACAAATGGTCACTTTCACTTTAATAGCCATGGGCAATTCTACATCGAATCACTGGACACTCACTGAAGATCCCAGCAGATCAGAGTTATCCTGCTTTATTAGTTCTGACATTAGCCTAAGTAGAAGTAAGTCTTTTTTTATGGTAGGTAGTGGGGATATACGATAATTATTCCTGTGGATGACCAGCCTGGGTTAGGAAGGTGACGCGCGTGGTGAAAACAGCTGCCTTGCCTGTCCTCAGTGCAGGGATCAGCAAGGTGGGGAATGTAGAAGATGTGTGTGCTGACTTCGGAATACCCGGGGGAGGCGGCAGTACAGTAATAATAGGGCATCATCCTTCTACCAGGAGGCCTTATTATTGCTAAATCCAGTCTGCTAAACCACAGGAGGGTCCCGGCTACTGGGCTCTCTCTCTCTCTCTATCTCTCTAGAAGGAAATGGGCCTCTGCTCAGTGCTGGCAGCGCTCGCCACTCCGAGCTTCAGGGAAATTTAACGGTGATTTAGCGAGGCAAAGACAAACAGCATGGCAGAAAGCAAAACAGGGGCTTTGGAGGGATTTGCACTGAAAGGAGCGGCGCGGCCAATTATTCTCCAGAGTCGCGTCACCGCGCCTCTCCTCTCCCCCTGCAGCTCATACAATGAGGCGAGTAATTGGGCTCTATTAAGGGAAATTCACACAGGGCCACGCAAGTGTGAATGTTTTCCTTTTTTCCATTCTTTCTCACTCGCCTTCCTTACATTACAGGCAGTATAATTATTATTCCAGTGTCAGGTTGTCACCAAGGTCAAAAGACAGCCAGCTGCATGCTTACAAGAGAGGGAAAGCACTGAAGATAAGCGAGCCGGAACCTGCTCACATAGAAGCCCACATGGAAGTGAACATACACTGTCACTGTCACTGTCAAACCTTGGCTGTGAAACGTTGATGATATGTTCCAGTACAAACTAGTTAATTTATTTAATTATGTATTGGTGATATGAATTTTCAAGTTTCAAGCTGATTTCTTATGCTACACAAAAGGCCATTCAATGTGATTTATGGAAATAGTAAACTAAATAAAGTAACGTTTGATTTTTAGTTGTTAGCACATACAAAAATGGGGGTGCCAGCTATGAGGGCCAGTTAAGGTCTGCTACATGTATAAACACATCTAGAGCTAAAATGAAAAGGAATAAATCATACTTTTGATATGATCTCCCCAATTTATCATGTGCTAGAATTACTGCTATAGGTGAAGCTTTAAGGCTTTTGGCAGATGCAGTCATACAGCTGCAGCTCCGCATCCGAACGCCTGCTCCCAAACATCTGTCCAACTCCAGCACCATTAAACTAAGACTAATGGCTCCTCGCCACACCTGCCGAATTAAAGCGGCAAGCTCCGGTTGACATTCAGTGAGACATTACATTAAATTACACTTGATGGAGCATGTATGCACAGTGCTTGTAAAGAAAAACACTAGATTCAAGACAATTAGCTTCTCAAGCTACAGCAAGGAAGCAGCCGAACTGTATAGCTAGAAAGAGTGGAACTGGGTGGCTAGATTTCTGGCTCTGCTGAAAGATTTCAAACTGCACCAAAGAAACCAGTTTGTGACCGACAAAAATGTGGAATTTATTTGTTTACTGTGCTGTGTGAGTAAACTCTGCAGCTATGCTGCAGTTTCAGCAGTTCCTGGTTGAGGCCAGTACAATCCACTTGTGCTGCTTTAGACATCAGATGCCAAGTCTAGTAAAAAACATTAGGAGAAATTAAACAGCAGATGTGCTGGAATGGATGTTAAAACTCCAGTAGCCATCACCAGTTCTGCAGAAACAGAGTTGTAAAGCTGTCTGTGGTGGAGCTGGAGGGGCTGGAGCTATATCACACTCAAACACACTCCCCCTACGGCCTTCACGACTCAGGTCTTTTCTGTCTCATTCGAAATTCATCGTGCATCACACCCTCCCTCCACACCCACACACAGTGTCAGAACAAGGGGCCATACAAACACACACACACACATATATATATATATACACACACACACCCATTCTGTCTGAACAAAACATTGCATTCAAAACGGAGAATACTTACAGCAGTTAATTTACATAAACATATGGATATACATCCATCACGAAATTGCTATACAATATAAATGTCAGATGGTGTTTTCACATACTTCTATATCATAGTTTTATGTCAGATGGTGTTTTCACACACATAAGAGAGCACTGCAGTTTAGTTTTAAATCAGCATCTCTATGAGTGTACCCATTCCATGCCAGCGTCTGTTAAATGTCTACACAAGCATCTCGTTCTGCTTTATGTAATCATTGCCATTTTGTTTTAGAGTGAACAAGAGATTTATTTTCTTTGAATTATTCAAGTTCTATAAACACTGCACAGTTCATTTCTCTTATATTCGTGTATTGTCATTTCCTTTAAAATTATACTTTAAAGAACAAGATTTTTATTTGGAAATGAGGAGGAACATTGTCAGCAGTTCTAGAGCAAAACTACAGCAAAGCTATTCAGTTCAATTCTTACACCTATAAAAGATAAAACCTGAGAAACTGAACGTTTTTGCGGAGCTAGATTTATAAAAGTGCGATGTAATATGATGCTTTCAAATCCTTAACTAAAACTACAACCTTAACCTCAGTAACAGAAAGTAAGAGTTTTGCTCATTCAGTTATGTATACTTTGACCAGTTTGTTTAGCCTGACATTGTGGGACAGTCTTGTGTTGATTAGGTTTTATGATTTCATCCAAAAACAAAGATTTGCACTTGCACAGCTCCTCCCCCACCTCTTTCTCTCTCTTCCCAGCTCTCTCTGCACTGTTATTATTGTTGGAATGGCTGAGGTCGAGTCCCTTAGGGCGATTCCATGACGACGGCAGCTGCCTCTCGTGTCCCCCAAAAGTGTCCTGATGCACTCTGGGGTAAAAAAAAAAAAATCTTCTTTCTCCCGCCGGTGTGTGAGAGGACTGAGGGAATACTGGAGCTTGGGGGAGGAGGTGCTGATTAGGGGGCAAGTGGGCACCGTCTCCATATGAAGAACATATCGCTGGTCTGCTCTCGCCTTGTCAAGCAGCACACACTCCCTTTTCTCTCTCTCTCTCTCTCTCTCTCTCTCTTTCTCTCTACGTCCTACACCTCTAGTGTCCTGTTCTGAGCACTTCAAAGCCCCTCGTCAGGTCAGTCACACATATCTCTATGCAATTAACAAGTCCTTGGTAAGTGAAGTGGGCCTACTCGGTGCAAGCGGTAGATTTACAATTTTAGCATCCAAATGTAATAACTCACTCTCTACAGTGAGGCAGTCCAGCAAAGCTCCTATTATCATTACTGTAGGAAAAGAGTAAAGATCTGCGAGACTCAGGCTGCGATGGCTAGACAGGTGGGTCAGAACATCTCAGTGGATTTTACCTTGTGAACAATGCAAGCATCCAGGAACAGTATGATGCAGATTTCTATTGGGAAACCTTGGCATTCATGTGGTCCTGGATGTTACTGTTCTGGGCACCAACCTAAACCTTTCTGCAGACCCAGTACATCCCTTCAAGGCAAAAATTGTTTCTTTGTCATAAATGAGTTCTTTTGGGGGGCACAGACCCTTCTGTTGTCCGTTGTGTGGGACGCAAGTTATAAAAGGGAACTACATGCCTGGTGTAAGGTCTCCATCCTGTATGTACAGTCAGTAATCAAAGTAGCCTGAAAGCAAAGACTAATATGCCATTATTTCTAAACCATTACAGTTGATCACACATAGAAGCCAATTAGCTTGGTGTGCAATGGAGAAGGTGATTGGTTACACCTGACAGAGTTTATAAGTATTCTTTATCATGATCATTTATGCTATAAGTTGCATTCAGTAAACCAAACTAGACAGTTTGCTTTTGTGCACGTGTTTTGACTTCAGGCTGCAGAGCAACAAAATGCGAAACTTTGAAGGAGGTGATTTTTTACTCACTGTAACATAATGACTTCACCTGCGAACTACAGGCCTGTGCAGCAGTGATCCCAATAAAACTGTTTCAGAGTGCATTGCAACAGTGCAACATCAAGTGTTCATCATTTCCTCCAATCCAAGACCAAGCCAGCAGTGTCTGTCTCACGGTCTGGCTAAAGCTGACAATTATCAGGCCAATGTGAGGCCCATTGACCTTAAACTGGACATCCTGAGTTCTCACGTCCATGATATCCTCAGACCCAAAGACAAACAGAAAGAAATGCAAGCTGAGGGAAAGAAAACTGCTCTTTAAAAATGTAGCATTTCCTTTTTCCATTACTACACCACCCTGTCACACACACACACACAAAGACACACTACGCTACAACCAAGACGGAAACTATATGACATCACTACTGCCATTATACAATTACGTTTTTATTTTGCCCAATGAGTGGCACCGCAAAAATGGATTACCGTATCCTATGCACTTCCCTCACAAATCCATTTAGCAAGAAATTAATTATGGGGGCTTTTAGGGAACCTTCCTCGTCCGGCTTCTGCCGGGCGGAATTCCCAACGCATTCTCTGCTGGTGAGTGGCCAGAGTTAATTAGAGACAAAAAAGAGCAGCATCGCGTCGGAAAATAGAGCGAGTGTGGAGCGTCTGGCCATCAGCATGCAGGATCAAAGTGTTTTATTTAGTCCTCGGAATGGTCTGTGCGTTTAAGTAAATTGCCCACTGCTTTGATGATATCAGCTTAGAATGGCAAGACTTTCAGAAGATAACCCTGTTTCCTCCTATCTGACACGCACGCATGCACACACAAACACACACACACACCCCTGCATTGTTCCTCAGCGTATGAAGAGTAAACAGTTACTTGTTACAAAGACCAGAAGCGGTGGACAAGAGTTAGTGTGTGCACGAAGAGGCTCTGTCTCTGTGTCTCTGTGTCTCTCTCTCTCTCTCTGAAGTAGATGTCACAAGAAAAAACAAAAACAATCCGCATCGGCTGTGTTTACTTCGTCTCTCACCTTCAGAGAGCTCCCAGAAGTGAGGAAACAATGATGTCATCACCAGATGCCTTAGCAGTGGCAGCTCCCTGTAGACTTTATGAAAAAAGGCTCTGCCTGCACAAATATCTTGTTATAGAGTTTTGGTACAGCAGCCATCCCGGAGAAAAAAGAGCTATTTTCACACCCCTACTCCAAACAGCACTTAAAAATTCTGATGTCATTTTTCACTGCAAGGCCAGCTTCAGAATACATACGGACTATATTTACAGACAGTTTAGGTAAGGACAGAGTCGGGAAGGACACAGACACAGACAAGCATCACTGACCTTCAGTGACATTCACAGTGCTCAATGCTATACAGTTTCCTACAGCATGCAGCCCTGTCATATGTGTGCTGTCCAATGTGAAACTCATTGATCTACATTACAGAGTGATCTAAGAGTCACAATCGTGTCTCAGATGGAATTCTGTCAGAGGTTTACATTAAAGATTCAAGTTTCTTTTCATATTATTGCGCAGACGCATGAATGAAACACTGCTCCTCAAAGAGAAGAGAATTAAAACAGCATGCATATGCAAGACACAGTGCAAATACACAATGCCACACATGGTGTAGCAAGATTCTGTAACCGCACAAAGGCAACACGCGCTCTAATGAATGATGATCAAACTCCTCTCATACTAAGAAACAGCTCAAATCTGTCGGAGACATTCTGAAGTCTTGGTGTTTGCTATTCCACACCATAAAGCAAATACAGTGGAGACTAATGGGACAAGAAAACCATGTTATAATTACTTTCAGAGAAGGGATAGACCATTTGTGTGGTTAGGCTGAGTCTATAGAACTGCTGAACATGCTCAAACACATGGTGCAGAAAGACAATAATCTGAATACTGATCAACTCTTCTGCACAGGGATTGTCAGTCCAGGGCCAGGGCACTTCTCGACCATGTGCAGGAGATATCCCCATCTTATAGACCACAGGACAGAGGGAATTTATTGAGGCTGATGTGCTCTCCATCCATGCAAACCAAATAAGCAGAGAGGAAACTCCAGAACCTCTGGGTTGTATTAAGCCCATCCACAACAGAACAATCACTTAACTGCCTCCAGATGGCTCGAGAGGCAGTTTCATCCATGTCTCAAAGGCTTTTGGAAAAGAGCAACTTAATTGTCTCATGCTTTTCTTTCCCCTCCGGCACCTTTTATTTCCTTCTATAGGATTTCAGATTCAAATCAGTTTTATGTGAGAGCTTTACTGTGTAATTAGAATGTAAACTCACTAAGCTTTTCTTTTTAAGACAATTAACCCGTAAACCCTTAAGGCCTGTACACTCTCATAACTTGCATATTAATTCAAAATAATTACAGAATAAGTAGCTACTGAATATTTAGAAATGAAAATTGAACAATAAACCTGGAGGTCTGATTTACGTTAAATAAAATGTACAATAAACGAAGGTCTAGAGAAAATGCAAGCATGACAGTAGAGCACTAACCAGACGGTAACAGTATAAAAACTGATCCAGGTACCTCATCCCACACCCTGATGAAGCACCTCCTCTTTTCTCCGACCACGATTCCATCAGTGTGATGCTCTAAATGTGTCCGGCGCATGACAAACTCGCTTGTGCTTATGATTAAACGTCCTCTCACGAGGACTTTGTCTCCTCTAAAACTTCCTTCGAAGAAAGACTTCAGGCCAAGAGCGGTAGAGTGAACTCACACTGTATGCTGTTTGTGGTTTCTCTTTGCTCTCAGCATTCTTCTGCAGAACATCCAGAGGAAGTGGTCGACACAGAAAACCCGTAATCTCTGCTACAAGTGTCTCTCCCACTGAAAAAAAACCTCTTTTCTCCAGAAAGTGTGAGGCTCGAGAGAACAATTTGAGAGAAAACAGTTCCCTCATCACTCTAGTTTAGGACGTCCCATTCCAGTTTAGTTATTTTTCATAGTCCCATTCCAAACAGTACTGGCCAATCCTGAGTATCCAGTGTTTATTTTTATTTGTGTAGTTAATCCTGACACAGCACATTTCAAGTACATGCAACTGAAGAAAAAAACTATTCAACCCTTCAGTTGTGTGGGACGCAAGTTACAATAGGGTTAAAGGCCTGAGAATCCTAATAGCTCTTTTGTATATTGTATCAAATTGAATAACCATTTTTGCAATAGAAAAAGCAATATGAGTGATCAACACCTTCAAAGTCTTTACATTCTGTTGCTTTGCAGCCAGAAATCAAAACACAAAACTATTTTTCCAGCATTTTTCTAAACGATTACAGCAGAATCACACGTGAAAGGCAGTCAGCTTGGTGTGCAAAGGAGAAGAATTATTTATCGTGATCCTTTATCCATCACAGTGTTTGATTTATTTGTTAAATAAACTGTTGCTATCATATCTTTTACCTAGATGCTATTATGTATATATATATATATATATATATATTTTTTTTTTTCAATAAAACACAACTGGAAATTGAGTTTTTTAGTTGATTTCAGGCTGCAAAGCAATAAAATGTGAACATTTTGAAGGTGGTGTTCACACATATTGCTTTTTGGATTCCTACGCATATTGAAAAAAATGATTATCCACTGCACAAAAGAGCTATCAGGATTCCCAGACCAGATTAAAGGTGATTCTTTAATGGTGCTCTTTTATGCTGAAAACTTTATCTACCGGTTAAGCTTGCTTTAAAACTAAGATGCTTCTGGGAAACTTGGCCTTGATGATTTTGGCTCAGATATGAGGAGTTTTTTGGACAATTTAGCGAAATAAGCATTTTATTGGCGCTGCAACATGGCTACAAACACGCTTTTATGGTCCAGAGTATAACAGCGAGGCTTTCACTTTTACTGATGAAACGCGGATTGCTTAACCACAATGAAAACACAGCAGATGCTACAAGTTTTCACTTTAAGCTTACAAACAGATCCGCAATAAAACCGCTCATTAACTTCTAAAGACTCTCGGTCACAAGTTGTGGATGTTTATGGCATAGAGGGCAACTGGGGCAAAATGCCTTGACAAGAATCAGAGTAGGACCAGGTTTCATATCGAGAATAACCATTCTTTAAAATATATCCAAACCAGCCCCGGGTCTGGGTTGTCCAAACAGATGGGGACTGTTTTTGCTGCCTTTGTTGCTGGTTTTACATCGCTATAGACACACATCATCCAGTGTCATCACAAGATTGTGCTTGAAAAATATTATAACCCGTCCCTCTTTTCACCCACCTGCTCTCCTCAGCGGTGCCTCCAGTCATCTTGGAAGAGGGTGAAAAGAGCGATGTGGAATACAAATGTGAGAGTAGACGAGCCGCGTGAGGTGGGGAGAGGGAAAAACATCTGGAAAGTGTTACGATATCAGGCACAGAGGGGCGCGCTGCATCAGGAGGCTGCTTGGATGAGCAGTGAGGGTCTTGTATTTGTTTAGGGAGCTGCTCAGGGGGGCTGTTGTATAGCCCACAAGAACACGAGAGCAATGACAGCATGAGACAACCGATATCGCCATCATGCTGAGAAATCAGGATAGAGAAAACACAGGTTTGATGAGCAGGACTGAGGCTCTCTTAAAGTAAAAAAAACCAAAACACACAAGGTCTAATGATGGTGTGTGTGAACAGTGCCAATAAATGCAGCCCAGAGGTGAAGCGAAATAATGAATTCAGTGGAATTCCTTTGGGTGGAAGGTAATTACAGACTTCATGAGCAGCAAGGTAACATTTAATAGGGAAAAAAAAAGAATTGCCGTGTTACTAATTAAACAGCATAAACAGCAACACAGCTTCAGCACAACAGCACAAACCTGCAATTGGAAAATGTGCCAAGTGTGCAATCAAACTAAGCTGAGCTGTCGGGCCAGAGGGCCAATTACGTTTAGCCAGGCTTTGTTGAACTCTACTGAACTTACATGACACATTTCTGAACAGACATGATGGTGATGAAGAATCTAAAAAACAACAAACAAACAAATTGGTCTTTGATACAAAAGACAATTTAGTAAGGCTGTGCAGAGGGGCATGAACTGTGCACAGGACCGTATTCCCACGCTCTAGACAGAAATAATAATAGCTGGTGGGATACTTCACAGGGCAAGGTTCAGCTAGAAACCTACAGCAAGAAATACCACATCATTAACCAAGAACACAGTTTGGCGAACAAGTTTGTAATCAGAACAACTAGGTTGGTGGCTTCTTGATGATGTTACCACAACACTTGCTGCGCTGAAACAGAGGCCTTCACTTAAGAAGGCTCTCAGTCAGTCAGCATTAGGAAGAGTCCGTTTTTGTGGTTCTTTCTTTCTCTGAGAATTGAAAATGAACTTAAACAGTGTGTTGGTGGTGTGGGAAAGCACCCCACCACCACCAAAAGAGCCTATCGTGTGCTTGTAAGAGTGCACCCCAAATAACAGTATTATCAGTGATGGCCTGCGGTTGTGATTGTACTGTGGTATATTACACACTATGGTTCAAGCTGAGGCACATTATTTAAAAGGCACAGTGAAATGGTGAAGCCTCAAGATAAATAGTGAGAGAAAACCGTATGATAAGTAATGTTAATAGGGGGTGGACTAGTGGGCAGGTCCAGGAGGTCATGGTTTTGAATCCTAACTTTAGCAAACCACCACTGGTTTCCTGAGCAGGGAGACTGTACCCTGTAGTTAGGGAACGGAAGTCTCTTTGGATAAAAGCGTCTGATAAATGGTGTAAATGTAAAAAACAGACTGTAACCGTGTATTGGGTAGGGGGCATACATACACATATATATATATCTCTGCGTTCCAGTGTAGATTAAGTCTTATGTAAATATTCTCTTAGAGCAAGTTTGAGGCTTGTACATCTGTTTAACCGTTTTTGCATTTGGCATTTTGCCATGCACATGATCTAAAAACGCATTTATTGTGATTTCATACATAAAACAAAGGTGCAACGCAACTAGAACTGATGCAAAAAGTCCTGAAGAGTCACCAGTAACCTCATAACAGACTACTAAGCATTCTCCCAACAGCATTGGGAGGGTTTTCTCTGCCCTCATATGATTAACCCAGGTTATCTAAATCATCACTTACTCATCAGGTTCTCCATGAAATGAAGAAAACACTGGCCTAAATGATGATGAGGATTAGATAAGGGTGCTGTGGAGTGAAGTCATAAATATCCATGTATGTCTATGGGCACATCCTCAGGCCAAGACAGAGAGAAGTGCTGGCTTGAAATCATGGGATCGCATCCAAAGACACGCTGAAACACACACACAAGTGTTGGGGAAATAGGTGTTTTTTTCCCTTTTTTCCTGGCAAAAATGCCAGGTGTGATTCATGAATAACACTCAGGTCCAATTCGTTGACCCTGCCACAGGATCACTGCGAATGTTACAGAGACACAGCGCAGATAAACCAGCTTGATTTTACAACGGTGAAGCTGATGGCTCTGTTTGCACTGCAACAGCAAAATCCACTCCCTCCCAAAAGTTATGACCTTTAGCTTTAATCGTGTAGCATTTCAAGTCTATCGCTGAACATTTACAAACCGGTGTCGAACACAGAACTCCATATACGTGCTCTCGCTAGCTATGATATGCGATCTCTGTTGTAAGGTTAACAAAATAGTGCGTCTGCGTAAGTAACCAAGGGAGATACCTTTCTCTTCGTGTTGTGGTCTGCTACGTGATGTGGCTGGCTCTGTTCTAACAAATCGCTCTTTCCAGGAATGTTTTGCTTTTCACCCAGTGCTTTATACTGCTGGATGTTTTCCAGAGGCAACACATATGTCTTTATGCTGCTGCAGGCCTTGTCAGAGCAAGTCTGAACACCTCCAATCAAATCCCTCCAAGAGACGCCCCCCACACAAACACAGCCAACCTGTCACGCTCTCACGTACAAAAATACACAAACACACACACACACACACACACACACACACACACTTTACATCCAGTATGTATGGTGTAATGTAAAGTGCAGCACGTGCGCCGCACACTTCAGTTTAGGTGTCATGGATGTAAAAAGTATGGTGACAAGAACACGCTGGACTGGTTGGTAACTTTGGTGTCCAAACAGAACATTTGCACTACAGGGGAAAATGAACTGAATGATAGAATGAATAGAATGATACTACGCACATTGTCCCATTTTGCATCATCATGATCATGTGTTAAATCTTTACTCATGCATATTCTAGAAAAAAAAAACTATTATTTTATCTAAGGACTAAGTTTAAGTATCGAAAACAGTCGTAGTACAGTTTAATATATGAGCGTTTACCCTTCTTTTTAACCCTTTAAACAAATGAAGTCTGTTGTTTTTGTCACTGTGATCTATGTTAATGATTTCTGTTTTGATTGTTTGCCCTGAATGCTGAAAAACTCCTAATGACTTAAGTATTAATGCAGGCCAGGGAGCTCAATTGCTTTCGGCTGAATAGATGACACACGTAATTGTGGCACAAAAATACATATCTGAACGTTATGGACAGGGGAAGTAAATGGTATATTATGAAACAGTCTTATCTTGAAAACATACATACAAAAAGTGAGAATTTACTTAGTTTCAAAAAGTCAGAATGGATTTTGTGCTCCATGATACGAGGCCTTTAAAAGTACACTGTGCGCTGTAAGGCAGACATTTGACATTTGACACCACTGTCATCTTGATTTATTTCCACTACTCTAAAATAAGAGGCACCAAACAGGTCAAGGATGGAGGACAAAGCATGAGCAGGTTGCGCTTAGGCCTCTGTATAAATAAGAGTAGGTGCTTTTAAGGCATGGGAGACTTGTCGTCTGCCTCACTGAAGCTGTGTGGGCCACAAGCTGGTGTGTAATTTGCCTCATAGGTGTCTTTTTGAACTGGATCCTGGCAAGCCCAGCCACACAGGACTGCTGGAGGGAGGAACAAAAGCTAAGAGGAGGAGCACATGTAGCTTCTCTTCACTGGTTCCATGATCCCTTGTGATAGGCACATAATGAGAAACAGGCCAGTGTTCACACCCACACACATATTCACACACACACTCTCTCTCCCCATTCATTATTCACGCCAGATTAGTTTCTTAGTTGAAGAGTTGCAGGGGGTACAAAAAGGTTTGTGACACTGGGTTAGCAGTCCTTGGACCCTCTAGACGGAAGACGTTTTTGCAGTCCATGACTGCGTCTTTAGCTGATCTGGGTTTGTTAGGAGGTATATTATTCATTGCTTTGAGAGCTAAGATGTCGGTCTTTGGAGCCTTAAGGACTGGTTTGAGAATCTCTAGTCTAAAGGACAGCCAGCAGTGTGACAGGCAGTCAAGAGCATGCATGTGTGCAGGCCAAACCGATCAATATGAAACTGGTGGGTCACGGATACTGAAATTACTGTAAACAGTCTGATCACATTGCCTGGTGTTTAAAATAGCACCCAATATCGGTATCGGTGTTTTTTTATGGAACATTTCAAGCAAAGTTATCAGGCCTTTGTCAACAGGACCCTTTTAAGACCCTAAACATAGAGGTTGAAAGTTTATTGGACTAGTTATCCAGTCATCATTGATCTCCCGGTATAATACAAAGCGTGGATGAAGCAAATGACAGAAAGCGAAAGTGACCATTTATCATACGTGAACACACCACAGCATACAGTGTGAACAGCACAAAATTCTTTCTCTGCATTTAACCCATTCACCAAGTGAAGCAGGGGGCAGCCAGGAACACGGCGCC
>JBBPDH010000018.1:2122484-2136742 GCA_037974565.1 Clupeocharax schoutedeni
TCACAGGCGCGGCTTTTAGTAACGCAAGGATATCGTCACGGTCTCGCGAGACCAAACGCATCTCGCGAGACAGATCTGATCTTGCGAGATCTCGTACCACGAGATCTCGTCACACCCCTATTAACTGCATAGTTGTTTCTTGGCCTGCTATGCGCTACTGCATCAATAAGTCCATGAACAGGAAAGCTAAGAGCTGATTTTAAATCAGTGTCAATTGCACCTTAAGTCTGTTACAACTGACTCTCAGCATGAAGAATCAATGCGACTAACACAGGACATAATGAAGCTCAATTAGAGTCAGAAATGGAATAAGCCTTGAGCTGATTGAACGGTGAATTTACATTCAAAACTCCTTTTGGTCTGGATCTTTTTTTCACAACTCTGGTAACTTGGATCATCCTGTTTAGACAAAAAAAGAAAACGCTTAACTGTGTAGACAAATTGCTGAACAGATGAGAAAGCAATGCAGAATATGGGCCTGGATTTGTCAAAGCCCACTGTAAGGAGAAGACACCAGCAAGATGTCAGTGGATTTACGAAAAGTATGTGAGTGGAATGGAGCAGCAGTGTTCTGTAATCACTCTGCTCTGGCTTGATCCTAGTTCACTCCCGGCTCATACATCAGAGACAACCTGCTGCATCTTACTCACTTTTATTCAGTTTGTGATGTTTTTTATGATTTAAAATAAAATAATACATTTAAATTTTGTGAATTCTTTGATTCATAGTCACGATCTAACAACAAACATCTATTTAAACCTTCTACACGACAAGTGCTCTTTATACACTTTATACACTTGCGTATGAATTACCTTTGCGCACGTCATTAGCATCACACAGAAGTAGTATGTGTGAAAAAAGCCTTATTTCTAGGTTTAATCTGTATCAGAACAATCCTGAAGTGAAAGAAAACGGTTTATACTGTTTGAACATGATTCTCCTGGCTGCTCCCATTCTGCACTGCTTACAACCTCTGGAACAGCTGGGCCAGGTTACAGTTAGCAGCACTAAAGGTATGTTTAAGTACAGCTTAACTGTACAAATATGCTGAGTTCAGGCACTTATTGACAAAAGTGCAAGAGAAAATGAGAAAAGTGTGCAGCAAGGTTTTAATTCAAAGACTACCACTTCATTTCTGAAATCAGTTCTGATTAAATCTCTATGAGTGTGACAAGCATTCCATGCCAGTGTCTGTTAAATTCCTACACAAGGGACTGATTAGTGATCACCTGAACCACGTCTTATTTAATGAGGAAAAGTATAAAACACTGCTGTAATCGACTCTCTCCTCTGACAATGAGACCAGTTGGATGGTAAAACAGTACTAGAAGTGCGTCAAAGGTAATTATTGCCATTTTGTTTAACATTGAACAAAAGCTTTGCTCTGTAAATGCTCCATCATTTCTCTTATTTTGATGTTTTGTCATTTCCTTTAAAATTATGCTTTACAGAACAATAATTTTACTTGGAAATTAGGAGAGATATTGTCAGCAGTTCTTAAAAACTAAGGCAGAGCTGTTCAGTTCAATGCTTGCACCTATAAAAGATGAAACCTGAGAGGATTGCTGTAGAAGCCTTATTCTTTTCCAGAGTTGTATTGTTGTAGTGCACTGCTACAGCAACTATAGAGTGTATAAGGGGGAAATAGTGAGATGCCATATCTAGACATGCCTACTCTGGGTGGGTAGGATAGTGGCCCATTTCCCCAACAGCAAGCATTGCTAGCCAACACTTGCATCTCTAATTTCATGAGTTGCCAGCGTTTTCGTCCAAGCACTCTCAGCTCTTCAGTGATGTGTTAGTGGTCCTCCCCTTCATAGTAATGCAACAGTAAAGTGGCCCTTGTAGTCATGCATGAACTCAGCACAAAGTGTGAACAGTGTGAAATTCTCTCTGTATTTACCTCATTCACCAAGTGAGGCAGCAGGCAACCACCGGGGATTGGAGTGTGTGGAGACAGTACAAGAGTACCTCAATGGTGCCACTCGCTGTCCTTGGAATCAACCCGTACAACCCTGTGATAGGAGGGGCAACTTCCTAACCACCAGGCAACCAGCTGCCCCAATCAAGCAGCATCTGAAAATGGCAGGAACCGATGATCTATTATAAGTTAAGCCTCACCAGGAAACAATCCTGCCTTCAGAAAGTGTGTGTGGGTCACAGGTTTCAGACAACTATTGACTGCAAATTATTCAAATATTCTGAGAACTTCTAATTTTGGAAGCCCGGAAATTGGAAGACGTTTATAGAAGTTACACTATATGGACAAAAGTATTGGGACGCCTGACCATTACACCAACAGGAACTTTAATGACATACAAATACATAGACTATGCAGCTATAACAGCGCTTACTCTTCTGTGTAAATCTGTGCCCCTTGATTCTGTAGAGTATTTATGAGGTCAGACACTGATGTTGGATGAGAAGTCCTGGCTCACAATCTCTATTCCAGTTCATCCCAAAAGTTGTTGGATGAGGTTGAGGCCAGGGCTGTGTGGGCCAGGCAAATTCTTCCACACTGAACAGACCCAGCCATGTCTTTATGGATCTTGCTTTGTGTACGGTCATGCTGGAACACAAAAGAGTCTTCACCAAACTGGGTCCACAAAGCATTAAGATTGCCTGAATTCAATAATTGAATGGTGTACCCCTATATTTTGCACATTCAGTGTATATATATATATATATATATATATATATATTCCTGTAATAAAGCTTAGATTCTGTACATTAAGGTCATAGTCACTGCTTCACTTAGAACCCAATCCGCTGAGCAGAGTAAAAACGTTTCGCTATCCACTATACTTCCAGGCTACACTGCAGTTTTAGGTAGAGGGTGAATGTGCTGTGTTTAGCATGCAAGAGTGCTGAAGAGAGAGCCTGGCTGGCTCCTCAGGTGGCTCCCCATGTCCATATCAAAGGAACCGCAGCTTCCTTTCATGTCTGTGCTGCGGCAACCCCCTAACGGTATGCGTCGGATCATTTGTCGTCTGTTCGCCTAACACCCACCGACCCCACCCCCTGCTGACACAGAGGGTTAAAATAATTAAGCAGACAATGCCAGTGTCAGGTTCTACATTTCTCGTTTCATGAGCAGCTACACGTTTTTTGCTGAGACTCGCCCTTCCTTTTAGTTACACAGTGTTCAATGACAGCTAATTCAGTCTCCTCAGGAATCATAAATGGTTATGATTACATGAAATCAACCACATCTATACTCTGCCATGCGTGAGCAGTTTTGTGGCTGACTGCTAGTATCCAGCTAGTGATGGATCTAAAACCCATCCTAAGGGGGGGGTCACACTTTTCCCTCCCCCCAACAAATGTCAGTAGCATGCAGTCAGGAGCTACTAGAATAAACGGAAGTCGTTCATTGGCTTATTCTATGCAGGCCTCTGGGGGGCTGTCCAATGTAAAGCTAATTAACTCTGACTAATGAAACTAAAATGACTAACTGCTTCCTTTCTTCTCAGTTTCAGTGTCTCTGATACTAGAAAAGCGGAGCAAAAAGCAAAAAAATAAAATAAAAACCCTCCCCCCACTTAGAAAGAAGCTTCAATTACTGGGACATCTCTTGGAAAAATGTGGAGACAGGCTTTTTTTTTTTTCTTTTGGTGCTGCGTATGTAAAAGGAGCATCTGTTTTCTCAGCATGGCTGGGAATAGACCTGGTCTGCCATGAGCCACGGTTAAATCAAAATTCTACAGTAGGTCAATACCTGTTCTCAGCATTACCTGCACAATCCGGATACAAAGAAAAGCAAAAGTCTTTTAGATATTTCCGTTTCTCAGTAAATTGCTTACTCACTCAGTTTGCGTCCTCTGCAATACTGACACAATAACCGAATCATAAGAGAAGCAATGCCAGGAACGAGGATCAGTGTCTGGGAAAATCTGAGGGTTTGAAGCTTCTCTCATTCTCCTCATTATACTGCATATCTGAGTAGAACACATTTGCAACAGGGGAAATCCCTCAGTCCTTTTATTCGCCAGATTTGATATTTTTGCAGAACAAACCGAAAACAAAAGAAGAACAAAAGCGTATCCTGTTTTAGCACCATTCAGATCAGCAATCCTCTCTTCTGGAGCGCTGCACCACCTGACACTAACACACATTCTTCGACTGCTCCTGAACACTATCTACTGCATCCTCCGCACATTCTCTGCAACACAGAACTTTCGTAGATGTTACCCAGAGGAGCTAAATGTGTGAACGTAAACGTCCAAATCACTCAAACAGGACATGAAATGGACTTCACCCATCCAGCCCCCAGTACACAGTCCATGTAACCATTTGTGTATTGAGTAGGTCATTTCCAAGAGATTTTAGAGTAAGTGAGTAGACGTCCTCATGATGGAAATATAAATATATATATATATATAAATATAAAATGGGGGAAAAAAAGAAAAGGAAATCATCCAAATGGAGATTCGGGAACTCCTGTTGATAAGGGAGACATCATCAGACAAATTCAATAAATGACAAGATACTCCTTCATGCATGAAACACTAAGTATTCCCAACAAGTGAGAATACACCCGAAATGTAACGTCTCCCTCTAAGTGAGTACATGTGAAATGGACAATGTCTGGAAACATTGCAGATTAAACATCAGTTAAGATATTTGTTGTAACTGCATTGTTCAACTAGTGCCAATCAACAGCCCAATCCAGCACATTCATGTCACCTCCTCCTTCCAATTCTAGTTTCATTAGTATATGATCCTCCTTTCTCTTCATTCAAATGCCATTCAAAATACTGCAAGAATATTAAACGTTATCGTGAATGCATCCAACTATAAGCCCTGAATCATCTGTTAAACCACACTGTGAGTTGACATTTCTTCTCATTTTACCACATCATTTTAGGCTATTAAAAAAAACAGTAATTAATTATTTATCATAAGTATGTACATGATCTCAGCTGGCAGATTAACTGTCAAGATGGTGAGGGATTTAAGCCTTACCAAAGTTTAGACTAACAAATGCTCAGGATCAAGTAGCTGTTATATGCCTAGCCTGTTAAGTAGCAGTTCTAAGCAGGAAAGAGTTTCTTCTTGCATTTCATCTCTTCTTGACCTTGGTGTGTGTTGGGGGACACAGGATCCTGCTGTAGCTTCCCTCTGGGACAGTTCTGCCTCCCTTCCTGCACTCTAAGTGGAGGATTCTGCTTTGAATAACCCTGTTTTCAAGAACACAATGACAAGTCGAACACCACCTGCTGTCCCAGAGCTATACTGAGCAAGCAAGGCCAGGAGAATGTTGGTAAATGTAGTCCAGGAATGCTGAAAAGTAGTGTGTGTGTGTGTGTGTGTGTGTGTGTGTTAGAGGAGCTGATGTTTATGGAGATTTAACACAATAATAAGACAGAATTGACTTATAAGCAAATGCTTATAGTCATTGGGCCACATGCGTGAAAGTGTGGCCCAAAGTGTGAATATGTGCAATTGGAGTCTTATGAGTGTCACTCTGCTTTTAATCATAGAATAAGTGGTATTTGTTAGAGATTTGTTAAATATATAATCATTTATAAAAAGAAATGGTTATTTGAAAGGTGAAATTGATTCCTTTGTAGTCGTTTGGTTGATGAAAAATGGTAGTATGTGATCCAGGATCAAATCTACATGCTTTAAATACAGCAGCTCTCTGAGAAACCATGTTATGAAACACAACATATTTAGCCTCTGCACTAAGCAGTTAATTCTGACAAAGAAGCAATCAGTGAGGGAAACAACCCCTAAAATAAATAAATAATAATAAAAAACAAGTTCCATGCCCATTTAATATCTCGTCTATCCGATTGTGTTCTTGAAGGTCACAGTGACAAGAGATTACTCTTAATCTTATAATCTTTATAAGACAGATTGTGATCAGTTTGCCTCATTTGGAGTCAGTCTGTGGCATAAAAGATAATAGAAAAGAACAACAGTGGCATCTCCACACAAACAGCATGGAGACTGCAGGAGCCAGCCACAGACAGCCAGAGTAAACATAACCTCCGCCCCGCTGGGCTACTATCAATTGACCTCTGACAAGCCCTCACGGTCACCCCACCAATCACAGCCATTCTCTTCTCTAAGATTCACAGCTTTAAATCCTGACCAGTCTATTCCTCTCAAAATAAACGACACATTTTCTTTTCCTTTATGAACTGTCTAGACTAACTTTACATTTACCAAGAGAATGACAAAATACCAGATCAGCAATGAGCTTGCCTTCGAGACGGCACAAACTATGGGGGCCCATGCTTACATGTACCGCGTCTGATAATGACTTATTTAGTGTGAGGTGATTAACTCTGAAAAATTGCTGCACTGGGTACAGGCATTCTCCTCCCCTGCTAGAGGAGGGAAATCCTATAGATAAATTAGTAATGACCACATCTCCACTATTACAGCAGGCCAGACGTATAAAATATTCACACCGCAACAGACAGTTTATGACAGACTTTACAGTGAACTGCCTCTGACAAATATAGAACCGCCTCCTATTTTTGGAAGTGGAATAAAATCTGAGAATCAGCCGGTGAATGTGGCGGTGGGAGCAATTAGGAACTACAAATGTACATTTTACATGCAGCTGTTAAATGGAATAATGATTTGAAGCTCAAATACTGAACACCACAGAGAAGAGCAGAACAGAAAAGAAAACGCATGCATGACAGGGTCGCGTGTCCTTACTGAAGAGCACTGTCCACGCACGCACACACACACACACACACATATGCGCACGCATACCAGCTGCCACCCCCCAAAGCCATCAAGGCGGAAAATCAATCTACACATCTACACATTCAGCAGCCTCAACCAAGCAAAAAAGGAAATGAGAATATAACAGACAAAACCCGTTCTACAAGTTTATCTGTTCCACCATCCAGAAAAGACAGGAGGAAGTCCCGGTTGGCAAACTGTAGGATGAATCCAAAGAGGGAATCACCTTTTTTCTGAAGCATCTTCTTTCCATGAGACTTGCTGAAGCAGCTCTGAGGCAGCACAGGAATCCATCCCTAACCATGGTAACCAACACCTTGCTAAACGCAGTGCATGCACATAGAAGGAAAGAGAGAGAGAGAGAGAGAGAGAGAGAGAGAGAGGCAGCCACAGGGAACCCGAATTCAATCAATTGCCATGGCACCTGCCGCTATGGTGACAGTAGTGCCTTGTGCTTTTCCCAGGCAGTGCTATTCTTCTCTGCTTTATGCTCAGGACCCCCAGACTTTAACTCCTGCCCTCTCCCTTCACCCCTCCCCAAAACGGTCCATTCAGTCCATTCCTGCCTCTCTCTGGCGATCTGCAACACATGCCTTTTGTCTCGCACAAGAGCAATTACCTTAGTGGCGGATGACGGACAGCGGGGTCTCTCCTGCTCCGTCACGAAAGAGAGGAGGAAGAACAGCAGGCTCTGTAGGGATCCCCCCTGAGATGCCCAGGGCTGCAGCTAACACGGCTTACAGACACCAACCAGCACGAACAGCAGCAGCAGCAGCAGCAGCAGTAGCAGGGGATGGGAGGGGTAGGGACAGAGAGCGTGATAGAGAGAGGGAGAGAGAGAGAGAGAGGAAGGTAGCTAAGGCAGAATGGGGGGGCTCATTCTGAGGCAGCCAGGAACATTACATCATTGCTTTGCGCTTCTAAGAAGGTTGGGCTGGGGAGAGGGAGCAGAAGGCACTCCCCTTCTACACCTTCCATCTGAAAAGCGCAGGGGCTGCTGCTGCTGCTGCTGCTGCTGCTGCTCCTGCAGCTCCAGCAGACCGTAAAGCACACCCAAAAGCACCTTGGACTGCCAATCAAGCAACATTGAGATGCACAGTAATCCAAAATGAATGCAGGTGTAGTCTGCCAGTCACTGTTGAACCATGCAAGTTCATCTCCATGACATGATGCAGTCAGTAATCAACAGTGAGAACTATGAAGAATATGCCTTGAAAATTAACGCTTCTATATTCATTATGACTTATTTTCAACCTCAGAACAGTAGAAACATATGTAAGAAAAATTGGTGCCCTGGTTCTGTCTGCTCCTAGTCACATTGGCGCGCAAAGGGACCGAGTGACGGGTGAGGGATGATTTGGCAGTACTGTGGTCACAAGGACTGAAATGACGGCTGTTAAAAGAACAGACATGATGGTGACGTTCCCCTGCACACTGCTGTTTATTCCCTACTTATTAGTACCCAGACTATCAGCCTCAGCACAGTGGAGTTCAGCAGGAGACCCTTCCTTCAGCTGCAAGGCTTTCAAAAAATAGAGAGCAATGTCAGTGTCTGGCTGCACTCGAGCCATGGCTGCACCATGGAGAATTAAGGATACCCTTCACACCCTACATGCTGCCAGGATCTGTCCTTTGGCGCAAGAATCATGCAATAAATATATCAATCCAGGCATCACCCGGGTGGTATTTCCTTATTTGGTTTGCTATTGTATGTATGGCACCTTAACTGAGCTCCAAATACCCCAGAGAAAGGCAGTGGATAAAGTGAGGGGCTTGACACAGCAGCTTTTGTCACACAACACAAGAACTCTCAGCTGGAGAAGCCTCCTTGCTATTGGCCCTGCGACCCTATTCTTACAAACCTCCCACAAGCACCATCTTTATTATCTTCTGGATGCAGGAAAGCATAGACACGCTCACATTACTTCATATCTTCCCCCCTCTGCCTCGCATTGATCCACAACAGGAGCAGGGACACTGGAGGACTAAATCGATACACGTCCAAAACGGAGGGTGGGGCTCAAGTGAAAGATGACAAAATGCAGGTATGAAGGGGGGAAAAAAGGAGAATTGTCCCTTCAGTTCCAGGCTGGTCTCTGTGTAGGCATGGATGTCCGTGCCACATTTTTGCTTTTCCTTAAACAGGTCTCATAATGAGATGCAGGCACTGGCCATCCAAGGAAGCAACCCTAACACAAGCAGCTGTCTGGAGTGGAAACGCAGGACAGAGTCGTCTCTGTTCCGCAGCAGACCCAGTTAAGCAGCCCTGATTTATTTGCGCTAATTTGACACTTTGCAAAAAGCCACTGATTCATGGCTAGCAAAATCTCCCAGAGAAATAGAGCAGGCCAATTTCTGATGAATGGCCCTTGCTGTCTTCCCTGGCACTTGAAGCCAAAGATGTGACTTTTCCCAATAGTGGCAGCTGTTGGTCAATCGGAATCTGCAGGAGCAATTGCAGGCTTTAGTTGCGCTGCTCTTCCAGCTGTACTTAGAAATTACCAGACGTTTACCCAAGAATGATCTTTTTCACCTCACAGGATGGATGAACATCTGAAATGCTTCATTTTTGCAAAACAAATTGTACATATGCAAAGGCCTATGAAACAAAATGACGCATTCAAGCTTTTTTTATTAGAAACCCAAAACACAAAGTGTAGATAGCTTGCAGGTAGCTATACTTCATTCATTGGTATAGTTTAAACTGGATGATTTTGGGGTGATAGACCTATTTCACCCTAGTGGTGTCACTGAAGTGTGCAATAGCAATGAGGTGGAGGTAGCTCAGTGGGTAGGATACTTGCCTCCGGACCAAGAGATCACAGGTTCGACTCCTACCTTCAGCACCACCACTGGGTCCCTGAGCAAGACCCTTAACCCCAAGTTGCTCCAGGGAGACTGTCCCCTGTAGGTAGGGAATGGAAGTCGCTTTGGATAAAAGCGTCTGATAAATGCTGTAAATGTAATTCCCCACCATACAAAATAACCTATCACCCACTACCATGTGAGCTTCAATGCTGTTTTGAAGCAATCTGGTCCAAAGCATTCCTGTGGTCAGTAACTAATGGAAAATGAATAGGCCAAAGGGTAAACTGTGCATGACAAAAGATCAGCTACACCGTGTAACTGTAGACTAGGGATATTACCTTGGACACTTTCAAACATCACTGGCTTTTGAATTTGAATTCTTCATTTATCCTGGAGGAAATTGCTCAATTCTCTGCATTTAACCCATTCACTGAGTGAAGCAGTGGGCAGCCAGGAACACGGCGCCCGGGGAGCAGTGTGTGGGGACGGTACCTTGCTCAGGGTAACTCAGCGGCGCCTAGCGGTCTTGGGGATTGAAACCGGACTTTCTGGTCGCAGGGCGGATGCCTTAACCACTAGGCCATCAAGCGTGCAGTTTTACTAGAGAGTTTGGACACCTGCATGTTGTCACATTGTAATGTCATGATTTATCTGATGTTTACACAGTTGTTTTAGTGCATATCATGATCTAAGCACCTTCAAAGCTCACAGTAAAGTTTACAATGTTATCATTTCTTGCTCTGTGTGCTATCTAGAGTGCCTCGAGTCTCCCACCTGGTCTAGGGGGGATATTAGGGAACACCAAATAAAAAAAATCACCCATTAGCAGGATTTAAAAAAAGAAGTCCCCCAAATGTACAATCACCAACACATTATTGCACATAATATAAAGCAATATGCTGTTCAGATAACGAATGGATGGATAAACATAACATGTGAGTGTTATTGGGTACTGTAATTAATATTGACCATGCAGTTATATAGGACCACACATACATATATTATAAATCTTGCCTTCTTTGTGCACACTTGCTAGATTTCCATTTTACCTTCATCAAACAGCTTGCTGTGGCAATATATTACTCACTGCAGTCTGAAATGTGTGTCTAGAGCAAACAGAAGCATCACCAGGATGTGATTAAATAGCAGTTCGCTTTTGAAAACATGCAAGCCGTCTTTTCAAAGGGAAAATAGTTACCCGCTTGCCCTATGGAGCAGTACTAGGCCTTTGGTGCCTCCCTAATTATAACTTTTAGAGCTAACCACAAACTGACGAGGGAAACGGACACTTTACAACAAGGTTTATATGACATCACTCTTTAATTTGACATTTGAAGTTGCTTGAGTCTGGTCAAATGAGTAACTTCAAACCATCACACGTTTGTGTGATTCCCTATTCCATGAGGACATAACCTTGATTGGATTTTATTAACTTTTTTGTAACAGTCATTGTAAATTGCAGAAGTGCCCTTCACCACATCAAACCAGCCAAAGAACAGCATTGTGTGTGCATGCCCATAAGAGAGAAAAAGAAAGAAGCCTTGTCTATTCTGTACGAGCTTTAATAAGTATGACCATGATGCGACAGAATCACTCTCTGCGCTCTTTTGTGTGTCTCTTGCCTTCTTTGGGAGCCAGTGAATGACATTCCGACCACGCTACATCTAGTAGGCTGACTGGAATGCGGAGGAGAAGCCGCGCTGTTGTCCGACATGTCCAAGAATTCCTCTCCAGAGGACAAGGCCCAGGGCAAAAAAGACGCTCCATGAACACAAACACCACTCCAGAAGAGACTGACCTCCCTTTCATACAATTTTATCGTGCCAAAGTGACCGCGCGAGGTCCATCTGTAGAGGGGGGGTGGCCTTGAGATGTTTGGGCAGAACAGAAGGCTCGATATTTTTCAGTGACAGCAGTTACAGCAGGAAAACCCAGTTATTCAAGTGGGAGGAAGAGGCACGTTCCACAGAATCAGGGCGAAATAGCTAACAAATGATATAACACGCAAAAAGGTTTTCCAAAGAACATCCACTATTGGAAAATGTGCCGTAATGATTGTCAAACAGTGATTTACATAGTCGTGGAGTGTTTTAAAGCCTTCTTAATAGCAATGTAATTACAAAAATGCAACAAACATATGTAAGGCAGGACTGACTTGTGGCCCTGATTGATCACATTGGGCAGGGGCAACCGGCCTGACCCCACCAGTGAGCACTTTACTAATTATGGGGTCAGAGGACATGGACTGGCGTTCATTAAAAAAAAGCCTAGGCAAATAGGCCCAGCTATTCAGTCGGTGTCATCTTAGGAAGAGGATGTGGGGGGGTTGAGCCTTGTGGAAGGTACTGTTATCTCTTTAGTCATATTCATCATCGAGACAAGCTCCGATAGTAGACATGAGACACTTAGTCTAATGCCTGCAACAATGAGGCAACTTAAGCAGGGGGTGGAGGTCAAGCAGCTCAAGACCGTCTGTTGTCCAGAAGTAACAGGGTTGAACCCAGATCAGGTTCTTTGAATAAAGATCGGGACATTTCGCAAGTTCTGAGTTCTCCATCATGTTCACGAGTTTACCAGGAATGCAACCATATGTGCACCCCTTTTAAAGCAACCACAGTCCTGACCTCACAATAAATTCACAGTAAGCAGAGCCGCACATACCATTCTGTACTGTCTCGGCCAAAGTCTCGTGTAATCTATCACCTCCAAACTTTTGCTGCATGTTTGCTTTGGCTCTTTTCACCCTTTGTTTGTTTTCACAGAGTTCGAAGGCTGCCAGCATTGTGCCGAATCTGAAGTGAGGATGAAGAAAAACAAAAAACAAAATAAAAAAATGATTAACAGATCGTTTGGTTCCCTATTTTTATCGGGTTTTTTTTCACTCTGAGAGGCTCTGGTGCTGAAGACCGGCTCGGAGAGGAAGGAAAGACTCCCATGCGCATTCTAGCAAAATGAAAACATCTTTATTACATTGAGGAAATCTCAACAAGCTCTGTGGGAAATGCAGCTAAAGCTTCCCTGGCTAACTCTATTTAGAATAAAGTGCTGCATTGGAAGTAACTAAATCATACAGTCTTTAGTGCCGGAATCATACAGACAATGCATAAACAAGTTCACACTGAGGAGCTTCTTGTTCTTTCAGCCAGGATTTTCATGCATGAACCCCTGTCTCTAGCATTCTTTAGATTCATTCATTAATCTTTAAATAAATACTGATAAGTGGAGAGTGTCCTCAGCATGTTATTTCCAACACCACCAAAGGATAATTGACTTTACATGGGCAAAACCAATCTTCTGACATTCCTCACAATAAACAGCGTCTCGTAATGTGAGTGATGTGAAGCTTCTGCAGACCGGGCTGGTCATTGGCTGCACTTCAGACACTGAGAACTCAGTGGGTCTGAGGTTAAAGCTAAATGATGACTGACTCTCAGCTTGGAGAGCCCTATCTGGAGTCAACACTGAGGTTAGGTTCCCAGGATCGGACAGATCACAGAGCAACATTTCACGCTGATCTAAGGAAGGAGGGGGGCGATACAGTGTAAACATGGCGGAAGTGGCTTGAGTTTGCAGCGTTACACCCTGTCTTTGGACGTTTGCTATGATGTAAAAGTAATATTGTTAGAAATGTTAAGCAAGTGTACAGTGTAAGTGTGTGAAAAGTGTCTATTTGTCATACATGAACACACCACAGCGTAGCACACAATGTGAATAGTGTAGAATTCTTTATCCGCATTGAACCCATTCACCAAGTGAAGCAGTGGTCAGCCAGGGACGCAGCACCCGGGGAGCAGCGTGTCTAGACAGGACCTTGCTTAAGGGCTCCTTAGTGGTGCCACAAGCAGTCGTGGGATTCAAACCCACAACCTTCTGATCACAGGGACAGATCCCTAACCACCAGGCCAAACCTAATGTAACACACTTTCCAGAATCAAGCAGGACACACGTTTTGTACATGCTCTTTGGAAATAGTCATGCGGGTTGCAGCACGGAATTCACTCGGACGTTAATCACTCTATTGGTGCCCATAAAAAACTATTTTAAAGTATATAAAGCATTCACAGCAACAGCTAGCCTTCACACTGCAGAGTCTGTTTTAAAAGGTTGTTTTATAAGGTTAAAAGTTCCCCCCCCGCCCCCTTCATTCTTTTCACTTTTATTCATTAACAGTGATTAATCAGAAATCTCATCAATACATACAAATATATAAAAAAACACTTTCAATCTTTTTCACTGTTCAGAAATGGTGGGTGTTGTTTTAAGCGCGTACATTTATAGCAGGTCTATTGCGAGGTTGCTTGTATTAAAAAATCATATTCATGATGGGTCAGGTTGTGACCTTCTCTCCCATACAATTAACCTTAATAAATGAATAATAATTTGGATAGCAATCTGAAGAATAACTGCTTTACATAGCTATGAAAGGAGCTTCAGCTTCAGGCCATGACCTTAAAGAAATGGTCTGGCAAAAAAAAATCTAATATATTAATGGAATAAAAATCTGTGTTAGTGAAACTAACACATATGTAGTGAGGCTTTTTTGCATTGAAATAAAAATGCAGTCTTTGTGTGGTGTTAAATTTTGCGAAAGGTTGTTTTATAAATGATTATGCTTCAGTGTCAACCATGAAAGAGCTCTCTTGATCAATAACATGATGGAACATATGGCCGTGAAAAATACTTTCATCTTCATTACATCATCACCCCAAAAGCTTGTGTAAGGATTTGATGGCGTGCAAAGC
>JBBPDH010000018.1:2136842-2149611 GCA_037974565.1 Clupeocharax schoutedeni
CGTGTTCGTAGCTGCCCCCTGCTTCACTTGGTGAATGGGTTAAATGCAGAGGGTGAATTTCGTGCTGTTCACACTGTATGCAGTGGTGTGTTCACATAGTGGCAGCTCTACAGCAAATACAAACCAAACTCAAATTTTCTTTAACATAAAGCGTTTTTACATCATTTTTAATTCACAAATTTAAATAAATAAAATGTAATACATAAACAAATAAATACACCCCACCCCCCACCCCCCCCCAAAAAAAACGATCGGTTTGATCAGCAATACGTGTGATCAGGCCAAAAAACGGCCGTTTCCAATCACTGGCCGATCGATCGGTGCATCCCTAATTGTATGTCTTTCACCAGCTGTCATCCTATGTTTTTATTCTGATGAAACAAATAATAAAGAAGTTCTTTCTATACGTGTGCAATTGCTAGTTCAGAGTTTCCAACAACAAAGCCAGCAACGTGATTTTTTTCTTCAGTGATAGAAAGCGTACAGAACTCCACAGGCTGATCCCTTTTACTACACATTCCAACTACTTTAATGGTACAACTTATTGAATTAAGGGAATATAACCCAAGTCTCTGCAATGTTTGGTAAAATGGAGTCGATTATAATAAGAGAATGAAGTAGAAGACTCCCAGAACGCAGCATCAGCGTTAAGCAGTAGATGTACTGGACTAATATGTTTTTCTCCAATCCCCTCTCACAATCCCCTGCACGGGAAAGCAAGGCTGACAATCTTGAGTGAAGGATAAGAAGTCGGCTGAGTAATTTACTAAGCTTTGATGACACCACATCAAGCGCAGAGGTCTACCATTACGTTGGCTGACCCACACAATACTCATCTATGCCTGAAAGGGCTTCCAGAAATCTCTGCTGATCTCTGCATTCAGCTGTTTGACACCCCCCATCTCCCCCCCCCTTAGGAGATCAGAGCTGCAACCAACATCTCTATCTCAATCAGTAGTAACAGTAACAGCAGCTGGCGTAAAACTGCAGGTCCTGGAGTCTTCTGGATGTACATGAGCTGTATCGTCTGTTTTATGCTTTGCCCTTATTCAGAGGCAAACAGGCAGGTGTGAAAATACCTGAGAGGAAGAAAATGGGCCAACAAAGATTTTTAGAACAGATCAGATTACAATCACCAAAAAAAGGTGGGCTGGGGGCTGCTGCCAGTGTTCAACCAACAGGTAACTTAACACGAGCCAGGTCAGGTTCAGGCTAAATGTAGTGTGGCTTTTTTCCAGCTTCATCAAACATCTCTGGTTGAGCTACTCTTTCATGACATCAAAGACAACTCATGCTTTTAAGGGACTAACACCTGCACTGATAAATCAGTGGGCTGATGTAAACGAATGTCAGTATGGGATAACTAAGATCAAGAGCAACTGTTTGAAATGATCTACTACTGTTCATTATCACATGCAATAATGTACCCCTAATCACAATTTGAGTTCATAGTATTTCAGTTAACTGTTACTTATCTATAGTATTTATACCCAAACTGTGTAATACAGCAATGTGTATTTTTGTTCTGTAGAGTTCTCTTTGGATTTATTTACACTTTATATTTTATATTGTTCTCGTCTCTGTGCAGTCATAACAGAAGTTACTATACGGACTATTCTATATGGACTAAAGTATTGGGACACCCCTTCATTTTTGAATTCAGGTGGCCCCTTCCTTTTCAGTGAAGAGCAATCATAGCATACCAAGACATTTTGGACAATGCCATGCTTCCAACTGTGTGGACAAGGTTTGGGGAAGATGACTGTGTCCCAGGGCACAAAGTAAGGTCCATAAATGGTTGGATGACTTCGTTATGGAAGAACCTGACCAGCCCACACAGAGCCCTAACCTAAACTCCAGCACCTTTGGGATGAAGTGGAATGGGGATTCTCATCCAACATCAGTGCCTGAACTTGTAAATGCTCTAAAGAATGAATGGGCACAAATTCCCACAGAAACACTGGAAGCTGTTAGACCAACTCCATATTAAGGTCTATAAATTTGTGTTGGTGTTATAGTTTGGCGTCCCAATTTGTTTGTCCATATTCCTCCGATGTCAGTAAAGTTTTGTGATTCAACTGCCATGCAATAGAAATGCTAACAAATTAATAGAAATGCTATCAAAAATGATGAGCACCAACAATGTATTTAATCAGTGCTTATTCAAATGCACGGAACTTTTATTAAATCAAAACATGCAGTCCACAGAAAAGCTTGACATGACTTAATTTATGGTGAGATAATTTTGTCAAATTGCCCAGGACTACAACAAACATATCTCTCAGTTCCCAAAAGTTACATATCCAGATGGTCATGCTGCTCCATCTACAGCTGCCAAGCTTCCTGATGGCCAGAGGTGAATTGCACTGATGGTTCTGGTGTGCCAGCCTCTGTCCAGTCTTTCTGGTCTGCCTTGCTGCCAGTCTGGACAATGCTAAGAAAAGAAAATTGATGTGGGGACCACAAGAATGATTTACTCACCCACTTAGATCGCAGATATGGCTAAACAGTGCCCACATGAAAGCAGGGGGCAAAGTGTACGACTTTTGGTCTGTTACGGAAGCCTGCGGGTCATCTGAATTATCAAAGAGGCCTTTTCTAGTCATCATGGTGACTCAGGCTGGGCAGCTAAAATGATCTGAACCAGGGGACACTGTCTCTTTGTCTCCGTTTTAGGGTTTGTGCAGCTTGTTCTGGTGAGAAAAATAATAGCGTGCACGTCACGCAGGGTGTGAATGCTTGTGCGCTGAGCAAAAAAAGCCACTAGGGGACAGGGTGCTTTATTCAGATTATTTTCCAAAACCCCACCCAAGAGTTTAAATGTTCATAACACAAAACACATGAAGCCAGTTATGGCACAGGCTTAGCAAGCCCATGAAACAAATCCATTCCCTTCGTTAAAAACATCATATGACTCATTCAGCATAAGTGTTGTGTTTTCTGGTTATTATCTCCATTGTGTGGAAGAAATTTAAAGCTGTTCAACCTGTGACTGCTTCATTATTACCTGTTGCTACAGTGTCACACAAATGGAGAAAAATAGATCGAAAATGAAGACAGGTCTCTACATGAATGTCGTTTCTTTCCAAAAGGCTCAGGTGTTTCTTCATTTTCACAAGAAGCCATGTGCTTTCTTCATCAGTGAACCAAAGGGTATTTGTTTTACTCTTCCACTCACCTCAAAAAACGCTTGCAGTTTGTTTATAATAACTGTTACTGGTGCAGGAAATGTAGCAGAGAAAAAAAAAAACCACTGACCATGACACCAAATGAGCTTTTTGCTAAAAGAGCATTTCTAAGGGTGCAACAATATATCACTGTAATGCAAAAATTAGACTAATAAACCATTTTACTATAAGCCCTATATTTGTTAAGCCCTATATTTGTTCAAATAATAAATTAAATAGGATCCGTTATTTAATTTATTATTTTAAGCGATATAAATGGCATGTACCAGACAAACTTAATTTAGGTTTCAGTAATCTCAGACTAATAAAGTCGAACAAACTGGGTTTTTAAGAAAAAACAAAGAGAAAAACAGAAAAAACAATGCTGAAAATATATTTCGTTTTACCACTGGCACGTCATAGAATATCCTTTTTGTAACAAAAAACAAAAAAACAAACTGTGTGTTATACTGTGTTTGAATTTCAGCTGATTTGCTTATGTAATAATTTGAGTTTTACTTTACTGCAGACACAAAGTTCCAAAGAGACCAATCAGTTCATGTACTTTGATGGTGTCATTATTCGAATTTTTAGATTCATGGAGAAAAAAATGATTAAGGTATTGATTGACAAAAAATACATGCATTGAACGAGCTTGTCTGTTTCACAATATATCAGCCAGATACCGTCTATGATTTGGATTGTATCCTCAAAGCAGGAAGTCAAGGTCCAGTACTCCTCACTCCACTGAGCAGCTCTGTGTAATATCAGTGACCCCAAGACTCTTTGGAAGAATAAAAAAATCCAAGAGAATATTTTCATGGTTGAAGAAAAAAGTGCTGACCTTGTAGAGCATGATGAGCGGTCAGCCAACTTTGCCCTCAGGATGACAGATATACAGAGCATTTTTATAAAAAGACAAGTTTCTGTCTGAAACAGAATGCCCTCTACTGTTAAATGACTAGTCAGACTGACTTAACCGACTCAGCTATAGTGAGGAAGAATGAATGTAATCACGCATACTGTTTGCTTAGAGAGGCTAACATAGCTCCAAGGATCACAGTTGAAGATTTGCCGAACTTGATATATATAGGGAACTTTGACAAGATCATGAGAATCATGAGGAACCAGGAGATTTTCAAAGAACAACTTATCTGCCTTCGCCAAAAAGCTGTGTTGTAGTTGGATCTTCCAGCAGACAGTGATCCAAGTCAGATCTCCAAATCCATAATTTGCGACCATTGACTAGTAAATCAGCCTTTTCACAAAGCCATTCTACTCATATGATCAAATCCCCATTGAAAACCTGTTCCAACGGGAGGACATGGATTGGAGAGATTCTGGACTGAAGTGGTCTTAGCTTCCTTGCTCTCTTTTATACAAATACAGGAGAACACTCATTGCTCTCATGTTGACAAAAAGCTTTCTTTGATTTGTTCTACACATTCACAGTGTGGTTATGTCTATATTCTGTGGACAGCGCTAAAAACAAGAATAAAAGACAACCAAGATACAACCTGCTATGGTGGACTGGGGCATGTGACCCTGTATCTTTGTTAGGTACATGCTAATATGTCCGGGTGTGTCCCTGGCAAGAATGTCAAGTGGCAGCATGGCAACACATGAACAATTGGAGAGGAGCAGCGTGAAATAAAACATTTGAAAATAGCACATTGCAAAGCCAATGACAACAATAGCATGTCTGGAATGGCCTGGGTAATGTAGCTATTTCATGCGGGGTTGTTCTGCCCCATGAAAGACGATGTGTTGGGTTATGCTGACATGGATATCTCCAGCTGTTTGAATTAATAAAGACATGCTGCAGGTTTAACAATCTTTCAAAAAAATGTCGTAAGTACGTAAAGCAGCAGAGATTTTTGCACAGTCTGGTGGAAGTGACCTGGGCTGTAACGAAATCTGAATACAAGAGATCAGTCTGACAACATGGAGACACATAATAGGGTTGAGTAAACGGCTTAGCTATCCACTCGAGACCCAATCACAGAGGACACATTTCCTGTCTGACAGAGATCCGCACAATATTCTGAGCAAAATCCTGTCGCTTCTTGTTGTGTAATTACTTACCAGGTTTACATCATTATATGTATCACAATACATTGTTTTGCTATTATGTGCAATAGTCCAATAATGCGCAATCTTCTTATCAGGTGGTAAAACATTACCATTATCTGTAATATCTCATGTGCATTTGCCTTACCATGTGCAGTATCATGTGACATTTTTCTAAATGGGCGCTGAATTACTTCATTATGGGCTATATTTTATGTGCAATAGTCTTCATGCGCAATACAATTGCTCATGTCACTATTACTAATATATTCCTGATCAGTGCAACAACATATTTGTGTCATTCTGTGCTATCTGTGTCATTAGATTTGTGTATCAATAGTATTTATATGCAGCATTTGTGAATATAGCATAGTGTATTTTCAGATGAAGCATTTTTCTACAGACTTTTATTTAGACTTTGTATTTTATTTCATATTCCTCTGGTCCCTGTGTGTCTTCGCCGTCATTATATAAGCTGTTTCTGCCGCGATCAATAGAGTTTTCGGATTTCTGTTTCGGAAAACTAAGTATAAGCAGAGCCTGTGAGATTTAGCCAACTATCATGTTTCATGGCATCACAGGTACCTAATCAAATGAATCGATCACATCCAAGAAAGATGATTTTCTCTAATGTTAGCTTGCGTATGTCCCAGCAATAGTTTTAGAGCACAATGCTCAAGAGGCTCAGAATGTCTCAGTATCTTTCAGTAAAGCACATCTTCTGGAACGTACAAGAAAACTGGATTCAGGAATATTCATGAATGTTCCAGTGTCTGGCAGAGAAGCTGCATTTGGATAAATTAAGCTTTCCAAGGCTTTTTTCCCCTGAAATTTAGCTTTTGACAAAAATATGCAGAAATCACCAGTGAAAACATTAAGCAAGTAGGTATCATTCTAAAACTCACATGGTAAGAGTTTAAGAGCATCCACTGTATAAACCAACAATGAATGTTCTTTCAGGTTTTGACAGCCGAAGAGCACTAAAGTGATATCATACTTTAGAACAACACTTGAATTTCCTGGTCCCCCCCCATTTCCACTGAAATCACCTAAATGCTCTAGATCTTTCAATCGATATATATTTTACAAAAGAAAAAAGAAAGAGTTCTTTAACGTGTATAGACTCGTACCTTCAGCCTGACGCAGCCAGTTCCTCAAACAGGAATCGGTCCCAGTCACGGCGCATCGGTTTTGGAGGGTAAAAATAGAAGCGTATGAGTCAATTGTCTATGCAGGTGGTGATATCTTGCTCGTGGTGTCTACAAACATGCAGTTTATCTGAGGAACAGACCCCCAGGGCGTTTCCTTAACAGCATTGCAAGGTCCAGCACACAGATTGGTCGTGACAGTTTGGACAGAGTTATTATTCTCCACATTATCTCTGCACTCACACTGCTGACTGCGAGCTTTCTGTACACACATACACACACAGATCTGGCGCTATTAAATGGCTTGTGTCAATGGTCAAAATCTACTGTTACTTAGTGTTATCTATTGTGGTTGTGCCTCTGAAACAAGGTACCTGAGATCAGATTGGTGTAGTACATTAGAACAGGGCAAAAAAAACATTAACTTGAGAGAACAGGACTAATATCAAGCAGAAATGGATTTTATACAATCCATTACTTACAATCAGCTCTAAAATTATTTAGGGTTTCAAGGGAGCAACCATGACTTCCTGTCTTACTGGTGTATAGATTTAAGGAGGCTGATGCCAGATTCGTATATCCATCACTATGAAACATAATGTACTTAAAATGTGCATAACCCTACGTTAATCTACCCTTGAACATTTCAATTAAGTGGACATTAATTTGTAAAACCAACCCCTTAATTTGACCTTAAAATTAGATTTACGACATGAGTGTGAAACCCCTTAATTTAAGTTAAGGCCTTAATTCAGGAGGTTTTATTATCTACGGGGCAAATTTGAAAAACTAAAGGAATGCGATGTGATGCTTGGGACTGTTTCTTCTCCCCAGGAACCTTGTTAGGAGCTTATATAATGATATTTTTTACCCACTGTTGTCACACTCCCATCCAGAAAGGAGGCGTAGCTGCAGACTTTAATTCTGAAACAATTTTATTTTAAATGTAAAAAAATGAGGCACGAGGGCCAGAGTTCAATAACTACTACAGATTCTGGATGAACACAACACAAGGTAAAGTGATGGTTGCATGAGGGAAAACAGGACATTTTTTAATGTAATTCATTAATAATTGTTCATGCAATTATACACACAAGCTTTCATTAATGTTTTGTTTGCAATAAGAATGCAACAGCCCATCTTGGACCAGGGGGAAATTGCTTTGTTTAATTATTAGAGATAATTCTTGTTTCAAAGTTTTTTGGAAGTGGAAAAAAGTAAACACAATCAAATGACAATGTGACAACTTTGTCAGCATCATGTAATAGACGGCAATCTGTCACACATTGTTCCCCACAAGCCCTAAACACATACTTGTCTCAAGACTCACCCAGGACAGTCCACCCCTTCCCAACTGTCACAGTGAGAACTCTAATAAGTACTAGTCCCATTTACAAGCATTTATGATACATAACTTAAATATTCCTTATTATCATCGTAGCATGTAATACTGTATTTCTGTATGACCTCAAGCTTAGGTCCAATTTCAGACAAGCCACCTGGACTTTCAGAAAATCTATGGTTTGTGCGACAATAGCAAAATAAATGCAACACTACAGTACAGTAAAGTGGCAACTGAGTTTGGAGCACAGACCATTAAAGTCATCAGAAAACATTTTGTTTAGTTGCTTTTGGAAATGTTGGCTAATTCTCATGGCTGAAAAACTACAGCGCAAATGCTATAATTAATTTAAGATGCAGGGAGGAGTCAGAGAGCAGGCAGCATTAATGACTAACTGTCTCTCAAAGGAGCAATGAATTCCAGACCTGTGCTTAAGGGTGTGGGCTTGAGAAAGCATGGTTAACCAACTGGTGCCTACTGATTATAATGCTACCATAAATGGTTCATATTTATATAAACACGCATTTTTATATATTTTATTTTTGTGTGTGCAAGACACTGTTTCAGATTTGGTCAAGTATCTGAGGCAGCTGGGGCAGCTGGTGGCCTAGTGGTTAAGGCATTCGCCCTGTGATCAGAAAGTCCGGGTTCAATTCCCAAGACTACTAAGCACCTCTGAGGTACCCTGAGCAAGCTACCGTCCCACACACTGCTCCCAGGGCGCTGTGTTCGTAGCTGCCCCCGCTTCACTTGGTGAATGGGTTAAATGCAGAGGAAGTATTTCGTGCTGTTCACGCTGTGTTGTGTTCACATATGACCAGATTGTCACTTTCACTAAGTAAATTCAACATATAAACAAGGTATTTACCTTTCAAGTTGATAAAATATAGAAAAACATTTTTTGTTTATTTTTCACCTTAAATAAATATGGATGAGGTACGTCTGTAGCCTTCAGATGAGAAAATGTTCAAAACAAGTTACATAAAAAACTAGTCAACGACAAAATTAGCTATTGCCCCTTCCATATCTGCCCCTTTGCTTCTGCACACTGAAGTCTACTTTCTTGTGGTGAGGAAGAGGCGGATCAGAAAAGAAACTGCTAGCTAGGAAAACCAATTCCTTTCTGGCACAGATAAATCAGCAGCTGGCTTGAAGTGACCACAATATCTACTATCTGATTGACCCGGACACTACTCCAGCTGCTAGGCTACACCAAAATAACCAGCACAGTAGGACTTTCCAAACAGGCTCCACACAGCATTTCGTGAATTAATTGATTTCTGCACAAATAAACAACAATTCACTAAGAAAAGTACCATTTTTACCTTCTTCTGATTTTTTTATTTGTTTTTCTGGTGTTTGCCTGGAGAACGCTTTTCTCTGGAGTAGCTATTATAAAAAGTCCTCCAGAGATAATGATTGGATTTATTGTAATTAAAGATATTCAGAATCAGAACACTTTCTTGATCCCAGAGGAAATTGCTCATGTAATGACTGTAAAAACACACAGAGAACAGTATAAAATATAAAGTCTATGTAAAATCTTAAAAATCTCTAGAAAAAAAAAACTCAATATGAAAATGTACTATAGCTGGGTAAATCCAATAAATACTATAAGTGAATAGTATATACGTAATATTGTATGTGAATGTGTTGGTTGGGCATGACTTTCATACTTGAGTCTTGGTCTACTTTATATTCGATTTGTATTACTGCTCCCGTTTGTTCCTGCAGCTACAGAACAGAGCCAAGAAAGTGATGCTAATGAGGTCACAGGTCTAAATAGGGCGGTCTACATCATGCATGCGGTAAACCAGTCCCACCCTTGCCCTGGTAACTACTGCATTTGTTGGGGCGCAATCAGCTACATTCACAGGGGTACCTTCATAATTGGTTGTTTCTATTATCGTTGCACCATGTGAGACTTCCACAGTTGATACGACTATAAAGAAGCACATTTACATATACTAATGAAATTACTTGTTACAAGTTACTGCTTTGATAGTCCACTGCTTTGGAGAGGCTGAAAACAGCCAGCACATTAATTAGCCTACCTGATCCATGCTCTGTTCCCTTTGAAACTGTGATGAAATGATACTGGAGCTTATTAGCAAATCAGCTTCTGCCAACAGTTTTCTTTGATGTGGGACTGGGATGACAAATTGGTAGCACCAAGACATGCTGCTGCATTCAGCCCCATCGTATCTGGCATCCAACTGATCTGAGTCATTAAAATGGAAACTTTATTATTTGAAATTCTCATACATTTTTATGAAAATAACTATGTTGCAGGATTAAACATTGGAGGGCGGTACTAGCCTAGTGGGGAAAACACTTGCCTTTGAACCACACAGTTGCAGGTTCAAACCCCCCACTTTCTACCAATGTGTCCTTGAGCAAGACACTTAACCCTAAGGGGGGCTGTCCCTCTACCTAACGATTGTAATTGGTACAGGGCGTCTGCCAAATGCTCCATTATAAAAATGAAAATCAAGGTTTAGGTTCAAGGTTACCTTGTCATCAGCAGCTGTGTATGCGTACAAAGTGCGATGAGACATTTCTTCATGGCCCACGGTACAACATAGAGTGATATTTACTATTCAAGAGATAGCAAGTTACAACCAAGACATCAGACTATAGTGAACACAATAAATTATATAGATTAATATAGAAAACAAACAAAATGAAGGAACACATTGATTTATGCAGTAAACAAGAAAGTTAAACAAACCAGAAAGCGATTTATGGTAAAGATAGACTGTTGTTTCTTTTTGCTTAGTTAAGATGTTCTTGCCATAATGTGGAGTAGAACCGTAGTGGAATAGGATCACTAACTGTGTACCAACCCGACCATCACAACAGATGATCCCAAACACACAAAGAAATTCCACTAATGAATTAAATACCATTCCAGGTCGATTCATGAATCTGATTGAAAAAATGTCAAGAGTGTGCAAAGCTGTCATCAAAGCAACAGGTGACGTTTTCACTATTAATCTAAAATGTAGCCAATAATTTAAAAAAATAAACAAAATGTTGAATGAGAAAGTGTGTCCAAACTTTTGACTGGTTGTGTATGTAACAGGATGCTGTAAATGAATGATTAGTATTCCACCATTAGTATGATTATTGCACCGGAGGCAGCAGCAGCACTGAACAAAGTGCAGGGAAACACTGGTCTTTAGTGAAAGCTGAAATATGATCAACTCATTTCACCTGACAGTTAAATCAACTACTTCTCTCATTCTCCCTCTCTGACACTCTCCCCCGCTGCTCCCTCTCAGGACAGTGGATTCGCCATGAGGACAGACATTGACATTCTAGGGGGGGTCCTCTTGGCAGCTGACAGGATTTGCTGCAGATGCCAATCAATACATTGTGCCATTCTGTCTGTCATTTAAAGCGGATATGTTCCATGCAGCCACATTCTTCTCTGTTAGTGTCTCTGTATAAGCCGTAAAAAAGTGCAATCAGGACATTTTAGACATTTAGTTTATGTAAACGGACTGATGTCATCTTTCACCGAACTCTCTGAAATGCTAAAATACTTTCTCTAACTTAAACCAAGACTGTGAAGATAAAATGTTGTATAAAAAAATACATTCAGCTTGGCAGGTGGAGGCTGCTGTAAAATTGCATAGCATTTAATGTGCTTCTTTTGGATTAAGCAGGGCCATGCTGTGTGCATATTGTGTTTTGTTCTCAAGTATTCTATATTTAATATAATGCAGCAGACGGTGCAGAGGACAAAAGCACACTGCTCTGTGCACACTGTGTTCTCTCAGGCAGTCAGGTGGCTTTTTAGAGATGAAATGGCCATTAGATTGCCATGGAAACCTCCAGAGGGACTCGACAGAAAACATTTAAATGAACAGTCACGTACCTGGACACTCTCCCAATGGCTTTCCTTAGAAACAGCTTTATGCTTTTGGGGGGTTTATATGAACGTTGATGGATGGAATGTTGAATCCTCACTGAGGAGGGTGAACTAAATTAACAATGACACCCCGCATTACAACAGCAATGTCAAAACATTTTAGTATCTTATTCAAAATTACATGAACTACATGAAGAGGAGTTGCTGTTGCGTCTTGGACTGAGCACAGGACTCCTCCCTTGATGAGGGACAGCTGAGCCTGATCAAGGGAGGAGCTAAGATTCTTTAAAACACGGGCTATCCGGCCAGTCAAGAGAAACAAGAGGAAGGAAGGAGAAGAGAACAGAGCAAGGGATTAATGACAAGAGAGGAAGTAGAGATAATGGTTAGAGACTGGTGAGGCAGTCCTGATTCAGCTAAAGCGGTGGTGGTTTTGTTTGAGCTTTTTTTCCATCCATGTCTTTTTTATTTTGAATTAAGCCCTGCTGATGTTTGGGTGCATGGTTGTGTTTCCCAGGCAGTGAATGTGCTCCAGAATCAAGGCAGGTTCACGAAATGTAAGATCATCGGGTTTAAATATAAGGATGCCCTAACCATGGTTTGCATGCATGAGACTTGTTTATGTCCCCCTTGTTTATTTGCCACTGTGAATCACATGGCTTTTAAAACTAAAAACAAAGTTTGAGCTGCAAAAACAGGGCTCCGCTTGTTACACCTCCAGTGCTACTGACCTATAGAATTTAAAGTTCACTAGGCTTTTGAAATGGATTAGTAAAAGCAGCCAGTGGCCAAACAGCCCAGAGTCTCCACCCCAGACATGTTCTGAGCATTTGCTGTTCTAAATCAAATCATAAGGATGATCTACAGTGTGTATAGAGTGTAGACATGCTGTAAAGATCAGGACTGTACACCAAGAGCTAAAAGTAGACCCAAAGCACAGCAATAACAGGCGTGTAGACAGACACATGTGCTCACACACGCATTAACATTCCACGACTATGTCAGGGTCACTTCTGTGCTGAGAATGATAGACCATGATTAAATGGACAATGGGTGCAGATAAAAGATAGCTGTGTTTAATGAAGTGACTTGTCAATGTACTTATAAATTACATTTAGAATGGAAACTATGGTGATAAAGGCATGTGACCTGTGGCTCATGGGGT
>JBBPDH010000018.1:2173780-2186192 GCA_037974565.1 Clupeocharax schoutedeni
CTCCCCCACTCACTCACTCATCCCCCCCACCCCCTCCTCTTTTTTCCTCTTTCACATGCTCCCTCAATCACCCTACCCTGCCTCACTCTTTCTCTCACTCTCCCTCTCTTTCAGTGTCTCTCTGTCTCCCCCTCACTCAATCTTTCCCTGTCTCTTTCTCCGTCACTCTGTCTGCTTTAAAAGCAGTAATTATAAATGACGTGGTTATCAGGGCATCCAGGTTCCCCTCTCTCTCTCTCTCTCTCTTTCTCTCTCTCTCTCTCTCTCTCTGTTTCAGTATGTGTCTCTCTCACTTCTGCTTCTCTCTCCCTCTTTCCTCATTTTACAGCTGTCAGTCACTGTGACTCTTTCACGTGTGTATTCTTATGCAGACAACTGTTTGCATATGCGCAAATCTGTTTTCGCCTAGACTTGTGCATCTACACCTACAGTAGCACTTTGTTACAGATCTGAATGAGGCGTTAACGGCTTTTCAAAGACACTCTGCCTGTAACAATGCCTCTATAATATTTTGCCATTGTACCTTGTTCACAGGTGTTTAGTGCTATCCTACAGTGGCCTCCAAGCTAAATTACTGGGTAGGAATGGCCTCACATATTAGACTGAAGTTGATCTTATGAGTTCACCATCATTAGCCTCCCTCCTCAACCCTGGGCTGAGCTGTGCTCGTTTGTTTGCACAGTTGAACTCTAAACCAAAGTTTGTTTCTTGCCACATTAGCCTTAGCTTTGAGTGCTAGCCCGCTAACAGCTCCAGTCACCAATTGCACAGCTTGACTTGACAGGAAATACTGTGGACAGTCCACGGATGTGGACTTCCTGGTTTGACCTGGGTTCCCTTTGTGCTCTGCGTTCTTTTAAAGGCCGTTGAGGAAGGAAGCATGGCGCTTTACATAGATCTGCTTTATCTCCTCCATCTCTTGTGAACACTGAATCTCTTTTCTCTCTCTCTCTCTCTCGCTCTCTCCCTCTAACCTTGGAAAATAGAGTATATGGAATCATTTTGGGAATCATTATTGTTAGCAGTATCTTTACTGTCGCCATATATTGCCAGTTTTCCCTCCTACTGACTTCTTTCTTTTTAAAAATCTTTTCTCTGGTGGTGTTACTATGTTGCATTGACATGGTTGCTAGGATTCTATTGTAGTGACTGTTGCCATGACACAAATGAACAGTCTTTAACAGGACAGCTGTAGTAAATCGTTTGCCTTTGGTTTACTGTTGCAATACATTTTATGACCATGTTTTCTGTTTTCTTAAAGGAGGAACAGGAGCAAGAAGTTCCTCTGGTTCGCTGCTACTCTAAAGTGATGGAGCATGTGGTGGACGCCAGCACGCAGACTGACCCTGTGGTGGTCCTGTCCCTGGCCCAGGCTGCGGTGCTGGGCCTTATATCTCAGAATGAGATCTTTGGAGCCACCATTGCTCCCAATGGCTTCTACACGGGAGAGGCACGTGACTGCCCCCCTCCACCTCCAGATGCAATGGAGTATGAGTACACAGACCAGCTGATTGGGGCCAATGGAGACTACCTTCCTGAACCCGACGGGGAGGACAAGAGGCCAGAGGGATCTTATGGGGCTGAGCGGAGGCGTCCAGGGCCCCGTGGGAGGATCAAGAGACCCCGAAGTGAAGACGAGGCAGTGGAGCAGACTGAAAAGTCCCCAGTGATTCAGACTCGTGTGAAAGGAGAGAAGCCTGAGTATTCCAGTCCCTGTTACCATTCTAATGTTCATCACACTGATAGTGAGTCAGAGGTTTTGGACCTTGCACCCAACAGAGTACCATTAAAAGAAGAGCACAGTAACAAAGACTGCCCAGAGTATGGGAAGGAGTCGAGCAGCCAGCAGACTGATGTGGAATCAGACACAGACACTCGAATTGCTGAACGTAGCGCTGTGGGCCGTGAGAGGGCAGCAGCCAGTCGGCCTGCGCAACAATGTGGAAAAGAAGAAGACCAGGAGGAGGACAGGACATTGAACATCAAAACTCCAGAGGAGGAGGTGAACCCTGTGATGAGGCGTTACTATGAGTCAAGTGTAGTTGCCTACGAAGCTGCAGAGATGGGTCTGGCTGGGGATTACGAGGAAGGTGGACAGGCCATGATGTGGACAGACGGCGAGAATTCTGTAGGCCGGCGAATGCAGATTGACCGGCTGGACATCAACGTGCAGATAGACGAATCGTACTGTGTGGATGTGGGCGAGGGCCTGAAGCGCTGGAAATGTCGCATGTGCGAGAAATCGTACACCTCCAAGTACAACCTGGTGACGCACATCCTGGGCCACAACGGCATCAAGCCACATGAGTGCCTGCACTGCGGAAAGCTCTTTAAGCAGCCCAGCCACCTGCAGACACACCTGCTCACGCACCAGGGCACACGTCCGCACAAGTGCACCGTCTGCAAGAAGGCCTTTACGCAGACAAGCCACCTCAAGCGCCACATGCTCCAGCACAGCGACATTAAGCCCTACAGCTGCCGCTTCTGTGGCCGTGGCTTCGCCTATCCTAGTGAGCTGCGCACCCATGAGGCCAAGCATGAGAACGGCCACTGCCATGTCTGCACACAGTGTGGCATGGAGTTCCCCACTCATGCCCATCTCAGGCGCCATCAGGTCAGCCACCAGGGACCCACCACCTTCCAATGCAGCGAGTGCCACAAGTCCTTTGCTTACCGCAGCCAGCTGCAGAACCACCTGATGAAGCACCAGAACATGCGGCCCTACGTCTGCTCCGAGTGTGGGATGGAATTTGTCCAGATTCACCACCTCAAGCAACACATGCTCACACACAAGGTACTAACACAGCAGGCCCTCGAACACAAGGTACTTTTAACCTCACTGCCTTCTTGTCATCCTCCTCCAACCTTCTGTGTTTGTGAACTAAAGCCCTCCCTCTTCTTCTAACTCTTATCCAGTGGTAGTCTAAGAACACCGGTTTAACAGAACGTGAGGGGGATGCAGCCTTATTGGAGGGAAAAGGTAGCACGAGAGCTGGTTTTATAGCATGTAACACAACACACTATAAGACTTAAGTTGCCAAAACAGGTTTTAGTGTAAACTGAGCTCTCTGTCAGATCCCGCCCTCTTGTCCTCCAGGCATCCAATCCACGTCTCAAGCCTCTGTTGCTCTCTCCCTCCTCGCACCAATGAGGACTACTACTTATTTCCACATGTGCTTTACACTGTGAATGTCATATTGACTGATTTTGTGTCTTGTAGTCCTCACTCTATAGCTATGATTCATCTCTTTATGATTGCAGTCTTAGTAAACAATGTGGATTACAGGTCAACTGAATTACAAACCAAAACACTGGCCATGTTTAGTTAACCAGTCCTTCAGCTTCTTATAAAAGGAATGAAACTCTAGCTACCCTTTCCTTATTTTCCTGTAAAGGGAATTATCTAAGCATCGAGTTTTCAAACAGTGAATCCATAGCACCTCAGTGGACACTTAGGAAGCCCTCACTAAGCTCACATAAGAAATTCATTTCTTTTCTAGACATTGTAATGGGATCTGTGTAAGATTTGATTAAGAATGGAGTTCCAGTCCCTATTTCCTGGAGAAAGCAAAAATGGAATTTTGTTGCACGATTATGAACAGTTATATGCTACACACTAGTGTCCTCGTCTCTTTTGCCATGATATTTGATCATATCTACTAGGGTCCTTAATCTGCTGTACAACTATAAGATTGCTATACAACCCAAGGATCCACCCATAAATAAACAGCCTAAAGATCATTATTGTGGGGCATCACCATGAATCCCCATGTAATATCGGTATATGTAAATACTATTGAATCATTTTGATGCTACCCACATGCTAATATTTAAATGAAACAAAAATTCACCAATGAGATTTTTAAAACAAAAATTTGATTAGAAATCTCTGTTGGCTACAGAAATGCTCACTAGCACTGGTATACCAGACAAGGCACATTGTTATATATGATGGAAATGTATGTAGTTTTACATGCTTATGTGCTGTTAATGTTCTGCATGGTCCCATTCTAATATTTCCAATTAGTGTAAATGAAGAGTTTAAGGGAAAGCTCAACCATGTTTCCTGATACTGAACATATTTTTTCCCATTGTCTGAGCACCTCAGGCTCTAGGACACTTGGTGGAGCTGCTGGGCTTTCAGTTGTATATGTACTGGTTCTTGTCTATCTGTCCTGCAGCAATGCGATAAGTACAGCATGTGCGCATGGTCAGTTTATTTTCCCCCTTCGTATTATGAATTCTTGTGAGCAAGCAACAATAGCACAACCGACCTATAGATTCTGCAGTGTCTATGGCAACTGCCTACATTTCTCATTCAATTCCGCTGCTAACTCCTTTTTCCCTCCCCGCAGAGCTGAATATGAAGATTTTTTTTGTTATCCTGTCAACAAAATAAAAAAATGGAAGTTTTTTTTAATGACTGTCACTTGCTTGTGTCTCCATGATAGGGCATGAAGGAGTACAAATGTGACGTGTGTTCTCGCGAGTTCACCCTCTCGGCCAATCTGAAGCGGCACATGCTGATTCACACCAGCATGCGGCCCTTTCAGTGCCATGTCTGCTTTAAAACCTTCGTCCAAAAACAGACCCTCAAGACCCACATGATCGTCCATCTTCCCGTGAAACCCTTCAAGTGCAAGGTGAGGAAGAGGTTTTGTGGTTATTATAAACTCAGAAGCAGGAAAACAGTTTTGTGTAAATGTCTGTTATTTAAAGATTGGCTTACTCAGGTTCAGGAAGTGCCATGTCCTCTCTTAGCTATGAGTTGCAGAATGTAGCGGTAAACATTTATTAATCTGTTTTCACAGGTGTGTGGGAAGTCCTTCAACAGAATGTACAATCTCCTTGGACACATGCACCTTCATGCTGGCAGCAAGCCCTTCAAGTGTCCCTACTGCACCAGCAAGTTCAATCTGAAGGGGAACCTCAGCAGACACATGAAGGTCAAGCATGGCATCCTGGACGGTTCACCGGACGGACAAGGTACAACACTTGCCCTCGCTAACCGCTCCTTCTGAGGCCTGTTTTATTATAATGTATAACATTTGCAATGTGCGCAAAAACTGTAAATGGACTAGTAGTTACACCAGCTTCACTATGACTGTTAGGGCTATTTAATTACAGTCTAGATGAGAGTTAAAATATGGCACACACTCCCATCCATTAATGCCATTTGTGCAAGCTATTTAAAGATTGGCAAAACATTCTTGTCAGGGTTAAGAAAGGCTTCTAATTCAGAACACAGTACAGTTCAAACTCATAGCATCATGCTTGTTGTCTGTAATTTTGAATGGGATAGAAAGCATCAGAGCCCTTGCGGTAGCTACTGAGCTACTAATAGGTTATGCAAAAAAAAAAAGCTGCCAGAGTTCATGCGCTTTGATAGCAGCTGTAATTTCAAAGGAATATTTTATTGTAAATACATGTGGTAAAGACCAGTGTAGGCTCAAATGCTGTGTCTTCCCTTGTACAGAAACTCTCCCTGACATGGAGGGCCAGGAGGACTATGAAGAGGAGAGCTTTGACTACAGTGAAAGGGAAAACCTGGCCAGCAACAACGCACAAGACCTTGCGAAACTGGCCGAGCTGGGCTATTACAACTACGCCAAGGCTGCCGCACGTTACGCTACAGCATAACCAACTTTAAGGGACTGAAACAGCCATGGCTTCAAGATGGACCAGTGAGGAAATGGCTGCCTAGTGACTGTGCACTGGGATCCATTTTAAGTCCTCTGTAAGAGGAAGTGAGATTTTTTCCCCCTCTTCTCACTAGAACCTGTTAAGTTCCATTTCAGTTGAACATAATGCATTAGGAGCCACAACATGAGTAGCAAAAGGAGGAAAACTACTGAAATTGAATAACATCCTAATGCCATATTCCTCTTGTTGGATAGCAGCATTGAAGAATGAGTGTAATTTAGTAACGCAGTGCAACAGTGTGTACAGAGGCACTTATCCCAAAAAACAGACAATCTCTAGCTCTTTCAAAGCGGTTGGAGCCACTGGCATTGTAGCGGACTAGAACACAAGCACATGGAAAATCTACGAATCTGTCCTTAAAATTAAGAGCCACTACAGGAGACCTGTTTGGATACAACCAAAGCTGGCAAGGTGCAAATTCCTCCTCGCTTGTTTTGGCTTTTACCACTGTGGTTACATTTTTTTTTCTCCCCTACACACCATAACCTTTAAGAATCTTCCTCTACAGTGTTTGCTGTGATTTTCCCCTCATTTTCAAATAAAGCATGTAGGATTTGTGTCCAGTGGACTGACTGACTGTGAGGAAGCTTTAGTGCCTACTGGATTGTGGGTTTTCCCAGGGCAAGTCACACATCAACTTCCAGGCACAGTATCATACCATTAGGGTATAATGGAGCTCGTATTTATTGTGCAATGTTATTTTCTTGGCATGCTCAAGAGTAACAAACTTTGATGTTCCATATTGGGAAAGCCCGGTCCTGTTTTTAAATGTCTGGGGGAAAAAAAGCATAGTGGAGGGTATGTAGCGACGGCCTACTTTTTTTTTTTTTTTTTTTTTACTCAGAACTTAATTACACCAACACAGTTCTTGTTGCGTTTGGTCACGTGGCACTGCACCATACATGAAACATCATCAAAATCACCAGAAGTAATGTACATGCCACCACTGCTACAGCTATCGTTGGTCTCCAGGGCTGAATGTGAAGATGCCCTGGACAGAAATATTAACTGCCTTGTGTCTGTAAGAGAGTGTGCCATCCATCATTGCTGCAGAGCTCTGAAGTGATGAACGACAGTCTGCAGACACGTTACAGGGCCAGAGACCTGGCACAGAGTGATTGAGAAATTTAGTGTATTGTTTCTGCTTAGCTTTACAAGGACAGCCCCTGTCCAGCCAACCAGACAATGCTATGTTAACATAGCACCAAAAAAAAAAAAAAAAAAAGTGCAGAACTAGTGAGCTCTGTGGTTTCAAATGGTCCTTGAAGCTTGAGCCATTATGCCAAGCCTGGGATGGCAAGTCATGTTTTAGTTTTGTATAGAGCTCTCATTCTTTTGTTGCACATCAATGTGTATATGCTGTTGATAGTTGTATGTTAAATGTTGTGATCTGGACCATACTGTATATGAATACATTTTATTTGCCTTTAAAAACTGTGTCATGTGTTTATGAATAGTACGAGATGTGAGGTTCAAACAAATTTATTAGCAGGTTCCTGAAACGGCCCTTTATCATTTTGTCCATGGTATAATACAGTATTTGACATACAGTACTTCATCTTACAAAAATAAAACCTTGGAGTTGTGAGGTGGTGATGGAGTGGACCGATGGCAGTCAAGCCAACAAATTAGCCAACAGCACTGCTACGAACATGACTTCTATTTCTTTTTAAGTTATCCCTTCAGTCTTAATGCTTGTGGTTATCATGACCTTTAAGTTAAAAATGAGGTACAAAAAGACAAGACGCTTTTCACCGGCCTCCTGTGTTCCTTCATTTACCCAGGGCCTTGTCAAGGTTGGTCTTGATTGCATCTAGGAAGTCTGTGGTGTTGACGTAGTGCTCGTTGAGCTTCACACTGTGACAAAAGCGAGATCACAAATCAGTAAAGCTGCTAAAGACAGTAGTGCTACAGTTGGTAGATAAACCTTTTCTTGCCAAGACATTTCTTATTTAAAATACAATTCAAAATGAAAAGTAATACATCTGGAAATAGGTTAAATTAAATGTTAAGGTAGAATGATCACATTTTTGCTTGCCTCAAAACAACTGGTTTCAGGTAATGCAAGCATGCGATTAGTGTACATTTATATTTAATAAATTTTGAAGTGCATTTAAAGTAAGATCAGATGTTTACAGTGTTATTTTTTAGTTAAGGATATACAGTTATTTGCCAAAAATAGTCTTTTGTCTAAACACGGTTCAACGAAAACATTTTTTAATCATCAGAAACACACATGTAAACCAGTTTTTTGTGCTGATTTCAGATCTTTTTGAATGAGTAATATTAGATTTCCAGTAGACTTGCATGCGTTTGTTAAACAGCAGGCACCAATCAAGAACTGTTTCAATATTTTCAGTGTGGAGTCAGACAGGCCACACTGTGGCATAGATATAATGATCAGTGTCAGTCAGACACCACTGTTTCTTCAAAAATGCTCAGCATATGATTATATGATCATTATACCAACTATCATGCAGTATAGAACTAGCTTCATCACAAAAACTATGTGCGGGAAAATCTAAACAGAGATTTGGAATCAGCATGAAAAACACTACAAACCCAACATAAACTTATCTCTGATGATTCTGACCTGTTGACCTGTGTAATCAAACAGGCTAGTTCTGATCGTCGGTGTTAAGAGGAAAGAGGAATAACTGTAAATGTATTGTTTAATGACATTACTAAAATTTGAATAGACTGACAGTATAGACTGGGGAGTATATGGGAGGATTTAAGAGTGCACCTACATTATTTAGATAAAAAAATGGATAAATCTTGTTCGACACTGATTACAGTGGGAACCGAATGTCCTCAGGGAGTGATTGTAGTGTGGTTTGTCAGAACAGGTCAGACTATTAATTTTGGCCTTGTTTTCAGGTGGACTAATCTATAGATTTAAGAAAACGGTCCCAGACATTTTCTTATTACTTCCTTATTTTTGTTTTCCCCCTTTTCATCGCATGCTCACCAAAAGCTCACTTATGATCTCGGGTTATGTTGTAAGCCATTTTTACAATTGAGAATGGAAATCTGTCAGGTTTTTATTGGCAACATTATCAAAATTGTTTCAGCCCTAAACAGAAATGTGGTCTTGTCATAAGAATATTGAAAATTTTGATATTAAAATCACTGAGCTCCATCACTCAATTCCACAGTTCCACAGCGCAGTGCTCTATAGCCTGGCAATGGCCATGTTGACTTAGGACTCTTGTGTGACTGTTCCATCCTATTTTATTGCTTTTCTATTCAGACAACATAAGCTGGGTGTGCAGCTGAAGGCCTATGTTCATAACAGTTGCACCTTAAAATAGCAGAATTCACTAATTAAAAGGAGGTGTGTATGGATTTTATTATTTATGTACTAAATACAGAGATACTCTTTAAAGAAACTTGCTTTCATAATGCTGCGTCTGCATACACAGCAGGCTAAAAAATGTAAATCTCAAGGACCAGCAGACACCACAGTCTAATCATCAAATTAGAACAATGTTATCTCATGAATAATAAAGAACACAATTCCCTACAACTGATTATTCCAGTAGTCTGAAACATTTGCATTCATGCCTAAATGTAGGGCCATTGTTCTAGCTCTGGCAGCAGGACTGGCCTGAAAGTGTGACATCAGGCAGCCCAAGCATGGAAGACAGTGGTCGCGGAAGGCTAATGGACAATCATGTGCCTTCACAAAGAAAGAGAAGGGGGAAGCAAATCTATCACAGTATGACAAATTTCTATTGACTATATGAAAATGGTTAACTTACTTGGAAAGCCCATGAATGCAACCAGCCAAATCCTTGGTCATGACCCCACTCTCCACAGTGTCCACACACACCTGCTCCAGAGTCTGAGAGAACCTGAAGAATAGCAGAACAATTAGAGCAGAACTCTCACCCCCAGCCCTTTCAAATTCATCATTTCCACAATCTTACATACAATATATAAAGGTTTATAAAGGTAGTGTTTATGATTTAGTATTATTAACACACAAATTATGTAATTATAAATGGCATTTAATGCTGCGTTTGTGTCCTCTTTTCTCACGAAGTGCTCAAGACAAGCACTCAAGTGCGCCACCTACTGTAAGCTAAGGTTATTTTCTACTTGGAACATTTGAATTTAAACTGCAAAACATCTTCAGATTTCAGTTTAAAGGTGAAAGAGATATACTTAAAAGTACCTCAGTGATGCTACTAGCAGCAACTTCGAATTGTAAAGGCAACTCCCTAAGCACTAGGCCACAGGTTATTATTAATTATTATATGTTTCATTAGAATGGCTCCAGAAAATAGTTCCAATCTCCTTGGCAAGTGCAGATTTGTGATTTGTCACTGAAGATCACTTTCATCTAAATGACCCACACTCCATGATTGCTTCTCCTTAACAAACTGGTATCCTGTGGTGTTCTCTTTAGGTTAAGCGGAAGCTCAACTGGTCAACCATTTTGAAGACAAACACCAGGTGAAATCAGGTTCGCTTCTGCTTGTTTGATAAAAAAAAAAAACCCCGTAGCCACACCGGCCCTTTGTTGACACCCCTGGTTTAAGTGCTAGTGCTGTTTTCCATTTGACTTTTCTGGATTTAAATCCCAGTTCATTCAACTGACTGAGTTGAATTTGCAGTCTAGCCATGCTTGATTCTTTTACATTCCCATTTAAAAAGTATACCTTCCCATTTAACAATTAATAAATAAATCAAAATGTACATGCAGCTAACTGGGAACAATCAAAGTCTTTGAAGAAAGAATCCCAACAGTAATTGTGGCAAAGACTTTTGTAATCCTTTGAATTGTGTACATTAATGACTCATGTTGGGGCCATGCTTTTTTTTAAATAGCCAAGCCTGCACGCACTCTTAACTGCAGACTAAACTGCTTGTACAGACTCAGGCTGATATTTATTTATTTTTTTAAAAAAGAAAATTACATCATGATTGTCATTTTCCCCCTGACTTTGAGTGATTCCATACTTTTTCTTCTACCCATTCTGGGAAAAAGGTAATTAATTAAAATAATTTGTTTGTGGTGTGTTTCATGAAGCATAATGATCAGCTATTGAACAAATATTTTGTGTTGCATCTGCAACAAAGCCAAAATAAAAATATCTGAACATCCTCCAAGTGCATCTTGCCAAGGCAAAAGGAGAACTCCATTCATTTTGCAGCCGGTAGTTACGTGGTTTGGGTCGAGTTGAATTCAAATTTCTACAAAATGAATAAGTTTTAATGAGAGGTTGGACAGATAAAACAAGACAGTACAGAAGAATAAACGAGCCCAGTCATTATGAGCTGCACTTGCTTGATTTGGATGAGCATGTGGTGACAGAATGGAGGTGGTTTAAAGCCACCTTACACAAATTAACTCTGGCATTAAAATACAGTGATTCCTAGCAGCATTCTGGAACTACTGGTTTGCTCCAGTTCCCATTTCTGGTCTAGACTGATTCTGCTGATAGATTAAATATTTTAGAAAATGTTTAAAAAGTTGGGCCACAAGTTGTATAGTTACCTAATCAGGTCTTGGTTTCCATCTAGCTTGCCCCGGTGCTCCAGGCCCCTGGTCCAGGCAAAGATACTGGCAATGGGATTGGTGCTGGTTGGCCTTCCCTGGTGACAAGTTTCCAATAGAGTGCAAATTAATATTAATAACTAGAAATTAAGTTGGTTGTTAATATGGTTGCAACAATTAAATCAGGAAAACAGATCATAGATAATTGGTGATACGTTTCATTATTGATTACCGTTACTGTACAAAATAAATAAATAATAAAAAACCCCAAATCTATAGGAACGTTCCACGTCCTGAAAACTATCAGCATACACAGCATGTATGTGCACAAGAGAGTGAAAGTGGAAATGGCAATTTGTATGATCCTTTTCATACAATTGGGAGTCATCTGCAACCTAAACAGGGTACAGAAGCATCATGGTAATGAGAGAACATCTGAAATGAAAAGACGCTGGAACATTGGAAGAGTGACCAACAGCAACACAAGTTACTACACTCTGAGGTGAGAAATTGTTCTTTGAGGTAGCGTAGCCTGTAAACATTTTGCTTTTTATTTTGTATTTGCAGGGCTGATAGTGGAAAAAATTCCTGAGCCTGAACTTTTTTGTCCTTGCCCCCGAGGTGAGTAGGGGTGTTGGAACTATCAGGGTTTCTGCAGGATTTTCAAATCTTATTTAATGCCTTTTAATGCCATTTCTAACAAATTTAATGCCATACGCAACAGATAACTAACACGCCTGTGTATGAATGCGTGTATATTATAATGCATTTTTTCATGCAACAATGAACACATATTCCTCCGCTGAACAGAATTAGAAATGGATCAGGAGACCGCTTAAAATGGCAGCGTTTTTTTGCAGATTTCAAAATTTCAAATATCAACGAGTCTGAACAGAAAAAAACTCAGAAACTTCAAACGCTTAGAGGCTAAAACTGTATGGAAAATTAAGGTGCTAAGCAACTACAATTAAACTTCATTACAGTGCCTTCATTCATTTGCTTTCATTGCTATCTCGCCTTTTAGCGCCGATTTGTGTCCCTTGGACTTCATATGCCATTTAACGCCATTGATTCCCATTGTACCCAACTTAAACCCCCTCTTACAGACGTTATTGTTATACAGACGTCAAAGTTATTAATTATACAGACTATATTCAAGATAAACTGGTAATATTTGTTTCTTCAACACTATCTAAAGTTTTA
>JBBPDH010000018.1:2218515-2231376 GCA_037974565.1 Clupeocharax schoutedeni
ATTCATTTTTGTTCATTGAACTTATCCTAGAACAACATAGCTCCATTAACTTTAGAGCCAGTCTGGTTCAGAAAGATTCCCCACCCCCTTCCAAAGGCACTATTTACTAATTGGCTACAACATTCAATTTTTCACACTAGAGTTATGGAACTCCTTGTGAAACAAAACAGCACGCTAACTATATGTGAAGACAACATTTTTCTCAGCAGATGAGCCATCCTTGCATTATGCAGAAAGTCATGAAATTGCAACGTTGCATGCATTATTGCACCAAATGCTTGATTTTTGTCACTTCCAAACAGTGTTTGGTGTAATACGGAACAAAGTAACTCGTTACAGTTAAGTGAATGCTCTTTTCTATGATGAAGTAGCGTAACCCATTACAAATTCTTCTAATCACATTACAGTTCATAAGAATTACATTATTTTCGTTACCCAGGCGTCCTTCAAAAGGATATTATCACAATGAATTAGGCATGGTGCATTTAAGATATACCTTTTGTGTATATTACTTGTATCTGCCCTTTTACACTTTTAGAACTGATGTGTAATTTTTTTTTACCCATATGCTGTGGAGTAGTTTATCCCCACACTTTGTCCACAACACATTCAGTTTGGGGGGGAGTTTAAACACATACATGAGAACTGTAAATACATCATCTTTCTACACATTCATGTGTTTACCTCAGAAAATATACTGAAAAATATCTTGTCGAATTTGACTTTAAATGGATAAAAAGTTTTATTTTTATTCTGCTTTGGCCAGTCATGTCTCTTCAGTCATGTTTTTTTAATGGGTGACACATGTCTCTAAATCCACATAAAAAATTTAGGAAATGTACACAATCCGTGTAGTTATTTAGAGAGTTTAGTTTTTTAGATTGTATGTAATTGGCATGGTTTGTATTGTCAGTATAAACAGTGCAGTGCAAGCACGGTGAAAACACTTTCGACCACTGTAAACCCCTCAAGCAAATCATCTAATCATCTAATCATCTAATCATCTAATCATGCTAAATGATAAAATTGTCTCGGGCCAAAAATAAGATCCTGACCTCACCTAATACAAACTCAATTTCCCTGCAAGCATTTGATTTGATTTGGAAGCAGTTATCATTCATTTGAATCACTTGTAACTCACACACCTTTCTTGATTTCTTGGTGGTACGGATCTAAGTATTATAAAGTAATGGAAATGGATTACTTTAATGGTAATGGTTACTTTCTCCTGGAAGTCACCAGTAAAATAATCCAACACTGCTTCCAAAAACAGACAGATTTTGTGATTTTCTCACTGAAAGTCAACTGAAAGTTTAGTTCACATGGTAACACTGTGCCCATATTTATAGTGAATATCTTTACCAAGTAGACCATACACAAACATTAGTTATGTTAGTGATCAGAGGCAGTTTGTTCCCTGTCTCCTCTCCTGTTTTCAGTTTAATTATTCTCAGAACTTTTGCTAAAAAGCCAACAGAATTCCCTGCTTCTGTTATGTGTTATGTGGCGACCTCTCTGCTGTGTCTGGCAGTCTACTTTCACAATTGCTCCCCTCTGCTTCCTTTAGTAAGACTCACACAGAGATGGCTAGACTTTGAAGTCTTGACAGGCTGTTCTGTCTCTGCTTTTGTTTACAGATGAGGAGTTTTCTCCCAGATGTGGCAGTTGTCGAGCTGTCAGATTTAATCACTGTGTGCATGTGCACAATGGCGTACAATTTCACCTGCTCTTTAAGAAACCAATTCAGTGGTTTTGCCAAATACCACATTGTGCACTCTTTGCTGCTGAGGAAATTGCATTAGTGGTTGATATCATAGTCATACCCCACATTAAATCCATGTGTATCTGTTATGTGGGTCTTGCTTGCAATATGGTAGTATTCCCAAGACACTATCTGAATTTTTTTGTGATTACTTAATATTGTATAGAATTTCAAATTCTAGAAAATCAAAAAAAATTGTAATTTTAATCACAGCATGTCCATGCTGTGATTAAAATTACAATTTTTTTTGATTTTCCAATCTAATTGAGAGGTAAACTGTGACTGGCAAATCTTACTCTCATATTGTGCATGGAGGATATCTGTACTATGCCCTAAATTAATGTCTGCAATCAGTGGTTTCTACTCCTGAACACCATAATGAGGTGGTGTTTCCACATGTGTGATCACTGACTTTCTTTTCGGGACAAGGGAGTTGCTACATCTGCACATGCTGATTCCCATCACTGATGGCTGGGCTCCTCAAAGTCCGAAAGCTGCTTCATCTGCTCCACTTGCATAGAGTGCCTTCTCACAAGTTTCTTCTTCATCCTGAGATTGCCTCTCTTTGGTGAGTTTGGTGCTACAGGAGCTATGGATCGGAATCCTGCTGCAAGTGGGGATGAGGGCTTGCTGGTGGCACCAATGTCAGGGATAGGTGGGTTGGGGTTAACGTTGAGGGGGGGCAGGTGACCGGGACGGGTGTGGGAAATGTAGTCCAGCAGCAGAGTGCCTGACCCACGTCGTTCCAGTAGGCCTGGCGCTCGGCGCCTGGCTGTGCTTGGAGAGGAAGTGCTGGCGTTACTGTCCAGGGACTCTCGCGAGCCCGTAAGCATCGCTAGCGGTGAAGTGTTGAGCTTCCGCCTTTCCAGTGGGATCTTAGGTGAGTCCAGCATTCCAGAGTCAGAATACAACTGAGAGTCTGAATCGTACTGATCATTCCCTAATCTCCTCCGGTGCACTGTGTCTCTGAGGCCAATGGGCCCAGGGGTTCCCACAGAACCCTCTTGCTCGGTTGGGACAGTGCTACGGCGTGCCAGCGGCTGGTGCTGTCCTAGAGATCTCTCATAAGAGACCTTGGAAGATGGAGGAAGGGGTGAAGTGGGGGAGATTTTCGTGGACTGCTCCCCTACTAAGGGGAACAGGACCTCTTTGCCATCCACGCTGTTGTGCCGAGACAGAGGGGCTCGCTTGGACAGAGTCAGGCCGTTGACACCAGTGACAACATCCTCATCACTATTGACTCTCTTACTGTCCTCTTGGGTGGCAGCCAGTACAGAGGGTGCAATTAGCCCCCAGGGCTCAGACTGCAGGCGCTTCAACTGAGGGAGACGAGCTCGTTTGGGGTTCACTGGTTTCCGGGTTGGAGAAGTGGGCCCATTGGGAAGCTTGGCTGCCGTGCTAGAGGATGACTTCCACTTGTTTTGAAAAGCAAATACAGTATCGTTTTCCTCTTCTTTGCTGGGCAATGGCGAGGTGTGAAGGTCTATGTCTGAAGGTGAGGCACATGATACAGGGGAGCATCTGTCATCCAGTTCTGGGGAGGGAGGAACATTTAGGTACTGTTTGGTGGTTTTGGTGCCAGAGGGTGACTTGTCTGTGGTGATAATGATGACTTCTTTGCCCTTGGCTTTACAGGCATCCAGGAGCACTCTGAGGGTTTCTTTATCATCTGCATTGATGGCGTAGACCAAGGCAGATGAGCCGCTGCGGTCCTCCAGACTAGGATCTGCTCCATTGGTCAGCAACAGGGACACCACCTCGTGTCCAGCCCTCTGATTGCAGGCATGCATGAGGGCAGTCCTGCCTGCCTTGTCTTGAATGTTGGGGTCAGCCTTGTTGTCCAGAAGGTACTTGACCAACTTGGCTTTGCTGACACTTTGTTGGTCAGAGTGTTTGGACATGCAGGCAACCATGAGTGGTGTCTCCCCACGGTCATTACTCTCATTGATATAAGCTCCCCCCTCCAGCAAGAGCCGTGTGAGTCGCAGGCGCCGGAGCCAAACTGCTTTCAACAAGGAGTTCCCATCCGTTCGCAGCTCCAGAATATCCGCCATCTCCCCAGAACGGCCCCAATTTAGCCTCAGTCCTGCAAGACAACCACACACTGCTGCTTAAATTCCCTATTAAAATCATTTACTGATCATCTAATTTTTGGCTGATCATTGTGAGAAGGGATGTTTCCTAAATTTGTTCTATAAAATCTGATTAATAATACTTTCTTCTTTTTTTTCAGAAAAAGGTACCTTGGGGTAGTGCCACACAAAGTACCTTCAATACCTTTAGAAACATAATCATACATCGTATTCTGTTCCATTTACAGTCCATTAAGTTTTTTTTTTTCTTTTAATTTTCTAAGCTAAACCCTGTCTATTTAAAAACATGTAGGATAGGAAATGGTATACATATAGGAAAGTGAATATACTGTGAAATCCATTTTGATCTTAAGAACATTATTTAACATTTACCTTGTTTGTAAATATACCTGTGTATTTTGCTTTTCTCTGACAGCTCTAGTCTGTAAATTTGGGGAAAAAACTCAGTTGATGCTGTTGTAGGACCACCAGGTGGCACCCTGAATGCACAGATTTTACTTTTATTAGGAAATAATACTGTCTTGTCAGACTGTGCATGTGTTAATGGTGCTGTTTGAAAGATCTGACTTTAAATACAAGAGTAAACTGTCAGGTGCTGTTTTTACAGAGTTCCTTACACTGAAACCAGAGAAGGCGCCGCAACATCTTCCTCACACTTCTGTATTCATTCTATCGACCGCACAGACGACTGCACAGACAGTTCGCCTATTTCTCTTTTATTCATATGCGTAATATTTAACGCCCGGTGTGAACTGTGCGGTTATACAGTACAATGCACTGGGCATAGGCTACATAATCTAGCGAAATAGGCTGGAGCACGCACCATACAGCTAAAAATATGCATTTGACATCAACTTAAGTTGTTTTTTTTTATTTAATTGACTCGTTCGTTCATTAAAACGAAACCCTCCGTGATAATTGATTACAGACACCGTTTATTACGGCAGACAACAGGGACATCTACCTGCAGTAGATGAACTTTCCTACAGTATTCCGACACACAAGCTGGGATTCAGCCTGATCCCAATGCAAAAAAATAATATAGCAGCTGACAAAGTAATAATAATAATAATAATAATAATAATAATAATAATAATAATAATAATAATAATAATAATAATAAATAATGCAGAAGTCAAAAGGACAGATGTGCAGCAGTAGATCTGACGCGCGCCACAAACGCAGCTCTCTTGCGTGAGTGTCGCTCTCCGAGGTGCTGATGTCTCGTGAAAGTGGAAGAAGCGCGCGCTCCATAATGGCAGCACAGCTTTCTCCCTCCGCCTTTTCTTTGCAAGGGCTGCTTTTAGTTCACGCGCAGCCACCTTGAAGCATGAAGTTCACCAAAAGAGCGCGCTCACCGTTCTGGTTTTATGATAGGACCTATAATAAAATCACCAAAAAGCGATTTGATCATCAGCCTGGTCTTGAGGTGTAGCCTTACCTGGTCGGGAGATGGGTATGTCATGTCAGACTGAATCCCAGCGTCTCTAACGCGTCCCTGTCTTTACAAACTGTGAGGGAGTGCGTTCTTCATCAGAACAGCCCCCCCAGAGACGCCCCCAGTTCAGCTGCCTGCGAGCTGGAGACCATCGCTCTAAGAGCTCACATTCCTCTCTGCAACACTCAAGAACCACACTGAGACGTTGAGGTTATAAATAACTCTCTCCCTCTCTCTCTTTCTCTCTCTCACCCTCTCTCTCTCTCTCTTTTTCTCGGTGAATGGAACGTGCATCTGATTGACGTCAGAATCTACAAAAATAAACCCAGTCTGCTGAGAGTCTTTTTTTATTTCTTTGTATGACGAGAGCACAAACAAACCAAAATATTTTTTTCTCTTGACACGCGAATTAAAAGTTTTTCTCACAGTTTATCAGAGATGATCTGATTTTCCAGCCCTTTGTTGAGTCCATTTTCTCCAGCATGTCTTTTTAAAGAGAGTTTTCCCCACATCTCCAAAATTCACAGGTGTTTATAGGCAAATGTGTGGACAGTGTAAGATTATATCATGTGAAAATGTCTTGCAAGGTGGGGCCCACTGTTGCCGCACACCTCCCAGGTTGGGGGTTTGAATCCGGGTCCTGGTCTTGTGTGTGTGCAGAGTTTGCATGTTCTACTCGTGATGGCGTGAGTTTCGTCGGGTTTCTCCCACAGTCCAAAGACATACATTTCAGGTGTATTGTGGATTCTAAATAGACCATAGGTGTGTCTTGGGGTGTTCTGGTGCCCTGCCCAGGGTGAGTCCCTGCCTTGTGCCCGTTGTCCCCGTATAGGCTCTGGGTACCCACGATTGGTTACAGAAAATAAGCGGTTATAGAAAATGAATGAATGAACTTGCAAGGTGTGCAAAAACCACCTGTTTTTCTGGTTTTGTTTATGTTCTATGGTGTTTCTTGCTGGCCAGTTAGTACTACAAACAATGTTTTAGAGTTTATTTAACAATACAGATTGTATTACAACCACCTGAAACTGTAGTGTAACTGTAACTGAAACTGTACGATTAAAGGTTTTATAGACACACGTATTTCAGATGTAGTCAATCAGCCAAGGCATAAGAATGAAGAACTTTCATGCTAACGTCACTGATAAACACTGGAACTCAATAGTCTCCTTTCTGTAAATACAGATTTAAAACTTCTCTTAACCCACTCAAACTGTATTTGTCTCTTCACTGAGGTGGCACAAACTTGTTGATGTGGTTAAGGACTTACTGTGAGCAATAAAAATATACCAAACAACAACATGTAGCAAATCTCTGCCTGCAGCCTTACTGCTGTAGGAATAGGAGTGCTCAAGGAGTGAATATTTGTGGCAACAATAATAAATACTGTGTATTCTGATACGAGATCAGTTCTCTCCAGCACTGATGCTGTCTACAATGCCTGTCTGTAGTGGAGGAGTTGGTTCATTGATATATCGCTCATAGTGAGTCATACTGTGTCATAAACCACATCAACAAGTGGGATGATCAATTACAGCTGGAACGAGTGGAAAACTGAATAAATCGGATCTATTCCTTTAAACTGAATATGTGTTTCTGGTGTTGCCCTTCAGTGAACTGAACCTTGTGCACATCACCTGTGCATCATGCACTCTGCACCTTATTTCAAAGTTATCTCCAGAGTCCCACAAGACCTGTTGCTTAGAGCCAGGATGGTACAAGTGCAGACAGCGCAAGTGAGGTGATAGTGCCGATGACCTGAAAGGACAGAAATATGACTCTGTGACATGGACCTGGGCTCACTCAGATGACAGGCAGCATCATTTTGTGTGTCTTTAAAGCATGTAAAGCCAGGATGCTGGAATTCTGCCTCATCTCAGGCGCTCTACTCATTTAACTTAGCTAAGCAGCTTTCCACAGGTGTTTGCCACTTGTGCACTCTTTCCTACTGAACAATATTTTTAAAAATACAGAGTTTAACATGAGCACGAAGACGGAGGCTTTTTTTGAGGGTGCTTATGTAATTATGCAGCCATAACCTGTGCCAGCCATCGGCGCCATATACAGGCTAATAGGGACACTTCTATTTTTAGGTTGCTATGAGACAGCGGAGAAGCATATTTTGATGAGCAGTTCTGGTGGGAGTGCAGGTACTCGGGGAAAATAGAATCTTCCTTTTCTTCCCCGCTCTCACAATAAAGCTCAGTGGCAAAAGGCATTCGCTGCATCGGCGGCCTACTTTCTAACACTTTTCTATACAAGCCAAGTGCCACAGCCTGCATATACCATTAACAACTCCTGAGGTGACCCCTGGTCCTCTCTCTGAGACACTTACAGCACCATGCTGCCTACTTCCAGCAGCCAAACGATGAACCCTGACCACCACTCTGCGAGCACGCTGCTATATGCCGAAGCAGCTGGGCTCGGGGAGGTGGCAGTTACGAAGCAGCATGAATTCGCCTGCCTCCGTGTTTGTGTTCATTCTGCTACCTAAGCGTGTCATTAGGAATCTCTCCATCCACATTACCGCGCTTCATTGAAAGATAAGACGTGAGAGGGAAGAACATGGACAGGAGCTCCAAGAGAAGCGTGATCTCTTTGAGCTTCAAGCAAAAAGGGGGGAGAAGAAACAAAGCCTAGGCGCCACATTCTCATAACGAGTGTTGTTAAGAAACCAGACCAAGGGTGGGTGGTGGTGTGGAAACAAGGCAGCTGCAAGAAAATCCATTCTGGCTCTTGTTTTCACCCCTCGTTGGATCACAGCAAACGACAATAAGGACTTAAACAAGCTACTGAGAAGATCAGGCAGTTTGGAAGGTGACAGAAATCTCAGATCAGCACACCACAAGTTACTATGGGGGGAAGGGAGGCTTGATCTGGAACATGACTGATCTAAGAAAAGGAGATTTGTGCTGGTGACTGCTCTCCAAGTAGGTACATCCAAAGCATGTTCTTTGCAGCTGGTGAAGCACAGAGAGAGATAGAGGAAGAGGAGGGAGGGGAGGTACCAGCGGCTTAATTAGATGCGTTCATTAACTTGGGAACTACAGGGACGTCAGTGCTCTCCTTGTGATCTTTTGGCCCGGTGCTGCTGCTTTCGTCGGCAACATATAAGAGTCAAAATAAATAATGAAGGCGTCTGAAACGCAGCTCCTTCCTCACCCCTGGGAGCAGCTTCCATTTTCAGAAATCTTACATCGCACCTGATGCACTGCCTCTGTCTAAATATAACTCTCTCTCTCTCTGTCTCTCGCTCTCTCTCGCACACACACACACACACACACATTCTTTTCCCCCTCCTCTTTGTCACTGTCTCATACACGCACACTCACACATTTTTCCTCACTCACTTTCTCTCGGTTTCTCTCTCTCTCTCCCTCTCTCTCTCTCTCTCTCTCTCTCTCTCTACCTTTTGGTTAGCTGCTTCTAAATCTGGTTTAGTTACATAAAAGTCACAATTTAACAGCTTTCAGAATTCTTTTAAAATCAAGTTTGCTCATCATGCATGCTTTTGAAATACCTACATTCTTTCTGTTTAACTTGTAACAAGAGCATGCTCCATTTTGTTGGCTAAAATTAAAGATATTATAGATAAAATCATAATGAATAGTATCTTCAAAGGGCCAGACTTGTGAGGTGGTACCCCTTACATCACCGAAGTGGTACCATTACTTAGGGAACATAATTTTGTCACATTAAATCACTGTTATACATGTATATAGTTTTTTATTTGTATTTAACTGTAAAATTGTATAATGTTCCAGGGTTCAAAAGACCCATTTGCTGAGCAAAAAACCTTAACCTGAAGACAATTATTGTACCTTCAATGGTGCATTTACATGGTGTTGTTACAACAGCACTTTTATTTTTAAATGGTCCTTTGAACCTTCATAGACAACTGGTTTCCCATGATAGAGAAGAAGGTTCTAAAAAGGTTCTAAGTATCTTTGGATAAAGACCTCTTGAAGAACCATTGTCAATGTGTAGAGAAGACTGGTTTAATCAAGCAAAGAACAATTGAGTCTTTTTTAAAGTTTAAAACTATTTTCGGGTTCTTCTTTGGCAACTTTACATAATGTGCTTTAAAATGTTTCATCCCACTCCTACATCTCATTTGTAAAAAAAAAAAAAAAAGATCCAAAGATAGAACCAAAGTTGGTTTACCCATTTCATATTTAGTGAATTTTCTCATGAAGCACAATGTTTGACAGTTTAAACCAGCATCTAAACTTTTAGGGCTAGACTTCTTCGTATCTAAGAAATATTCTGGGTTTATGTTACTCGGATTGCTGTCCTGTGTGTAATAGGACTACTTTACAATTTTTAGAAAACGAAAAGTTTGAGTCATCTATGCAACCTCTTTAGGAACTGGCTGCATAGATAATCATTGATTTAAACATTGCATGCTGGATCACGTAAGCAGGAAAACACAAGACAAGATGGAAAGTGGATGAAAAATGTGGGTCTTTTTTATTCTGGCATGTCTATTCTCAATTACATCTACACTGGAATAAAATAAGATAAGATAAACCTTTATTAGTCCCACAAGCAAAAACAGTATAATAGAAATTATAGGACAGTACAATATACAAAGTACACTATACAATATAAATAGTACAAAACATAAATATTGATTCATGTTTTGAATATATATATACATATTGAGTATATGTATGTATATTTGTACAGAGTAAGATATACATACAGGTACATATTGGAGTGTATATTCCGTAGCAGGTATTGACAAAAACAGTACTAATGCAGCTGTTACACCCGTGCGATCTCGATCGCGTAGTCCATCACCCGAGTATTAGGGGTGACTTAACTGGGACTAAGTATGGATGTTGCGTGTGAGTGAGTGGTGAGGAGGGGTTTTGCAACTGAGGGCTGTCAGATCTTCCAGCACGAGTCCACCTGTGAGTCCTAAAGGTAGTAATGAACCTTAAGTGTCTGCGTCGTGTGATTGGTTGAAATGCGTGTTTTTTTGTGTTAAAATCCCAGCCGACCCAGGGAATCGTTGTGTGGACACCGTGACTGTAGGCCTGAAGGTGGCTGGGAAACTATGCGGGCATACAAGGACGTGAGACAAAGAACCTAAGAATTCAAAGCTGGAAGCCGCATCCTCGACTCTGCAGTGCTGTGAGTGAAATCAGCATTAAGGAAAGACACTAACTGAGGTTGTGTTTTACAGACTGCGGCTGATTAAGCACGCAGAGAAGAGACGGACCCGTGTCTGCCTACTCGTGCTCTGGAGGTCTCATGCAAGCCGCCCCACACCGGAGACGGTGCAACCAGGACACTGCAAGCAGAGACACTTCGTGAACCGAAGGAGTCCTGGGTTTTGCTTGGACTGTGTTTGTTACTGAAAACCCTACGAGCAGAGACTTTACAGGAACTGCAGGAATCTTTGTTTTGAGTATTCTTTGTTTTGAACTTTATTAAACTCTGCTGAAGCATTCAACCCGTTCACGTCTGTGCATCCTTTATCACCCCAGGCGTAACAGCAGGAAGAATAAATATTACTATACAAACTAGGAATATAAAAATAGAATAAAATTGTATTGTGAAAATGTATACACACAAAGAATGACACATTTTAATTGTACATTTTACCCATAGTAATAGTACCCGAAAAATTGCACACAAGTAGAACTGCACATAGGAGAAACTGTCATGGTGTATTGGATCTTTGTGTTTGTTTGTCTGTGTGTGTGGTCAGACCTTGGGCTTTGTTGCACTGTAAAATGCAAAAAATACATATTTTTCTTGTGCTATAAACTTTTTTTTATACAAATGAACAGATTGTAGCTTTAAAGTCACAGTCACAGACGATTAAATTAGGATTGTTACACCTTAAGTATCATAGAGAAGCACTTTACCTTGTGCTGGCCTCTGCTGTAGCACTAGAGTATCAGCTCTCTCAGTGAGAACAATAGAGATGGGAGGATCATCTGGAGACCCACAGATATAATTATGGAAATCAAAGATCATTTTTGTCTCTGGTGGCAACAATGTAATCGGACTGTGTGAATAGGGCAGAAAAAAGAGACAAATAAAGATATTCCACCCGTTTCTCTACAGAACGTTTTGTGAGTCACTTAACTGCTATTAAATTCAGATTAATATGAATTTGCCTGCGTTGACACAATGAATTTGTGCATCCAGTACATAGTGCGTATAATAATGTGTAACAGAGAGATTCAGTGAGTTACTTTAAATCCCTAAGACTCTTTTGTCGCACCTCTAATGAAAGATCTTCTCGGAGGAGAAATTGGCCGCTGAAGCATTAACCACACAGATAGAAAACACCTTTGATCAAGTGACAACAGTGAAGACCTAAAGCACACATTCGTGTCTCTTCTCTAAATGGACCCTGTCATCTCAGCAGACCTTCCTTTTGATCTGCTTTCACTGGGCCCCTTCAAGGTTAAGCTACAGATAATCTGGTGAAGCCAAACCCTGGCTTAATTCTGTTCTATTTGATATCTCATTGAGGCTGAGGAGCATTTAATTCTAATTTTCTTATTGATTCCTCTCCATTCTATGACATATGGCATGTATAGAACAGATTTTTTTTAGATTTCTAGTTCAAGAGATTCGCTTTGCACAATACTATACACCAGGTGTGTCAAACTCCGGTCCTGGAGGGCCGTGGTCCAGTCAGTTTTGGTGATTTCCCTGCTCAGAAACACCAGGTTCACCTCACCGGTTAGTGGTCAGGTTTAGTGAATGTGTTTGAGGAGAACTACACAGTTAGACGTTTCGTCTCCAGGTTACAGTAACATACTGGCATCACTGTTGCCAGCGTCATACAGACGCCGTGTTAACGATCAATTACCGTTCTGAAGGCTGATTCCGTTTTTGCTTCTCTGGTATAGTACTTCATTCATTCACACTGTCTAGATAAATATAAAGCAAATTCCTACCTACAGTTAATTAATAATGGCCTTATCTACATAAGTTCATTCAATTATTTTATGATTGTACATAATTGGGAATTTAACAGTCTTGCAGTAAATGAACTGAGATGGTCATGTTAGACTCAACTGTATGGTTATTTTGGAGTTTATAGTTAGTGCTGCTGTTAAACTGTACAGTATTGAATTCAGTATCTCTGCTGTTGATGTACCTACACCACTGTGCTGATCAGTAATATGTAATGTGAAAACTGATATTGTTACTTTCCTGGACTCTCTGAGACACGTGTTTTAACAACCTCGGCTTATAAACAGCCTAGAGTAAAAGGTAATTACAGATATGTGAACTAACAAAACAGAGACTGGATACCTGTCTCCATGATAAGCTCCTGTGCCGAACAGAAATTGTAATATGGTATAATCAGTATATAGCTATAACTTTCTCTCTAAGTTAAAAATTATATTGCGTATTGTAATTTATATGTCATACTACTCTCACAATGAATTGCATTTTATGGTAATGCACTCTCAATGAGGATTCAAGTAATTACTCTTAGATTTACAGCAGAAAACAACAGAAATCCAGATGGTGTAACAGTATAATGTCAGTAACATCACCAATTGTTACATTTGCTGTATTTTACAGCTGTT
>JBBPDH010000018.1:2231476-2243162 GCA_037974565.1 Clupeocharax schoutedeni
ATATCCATTGTGGTGGTGTATAGAGCCAAAAATGTTAGCATTGTGTCGATGTCCCAATATTTATGGACCTGACTGTAACTTTTGGCTTTTATTTTTCATTCTGTAAACAACAGCTAGGATTTATTTTAGTTTAAAGTAGAGGTGGGCATCGATTATTTTTTTTTAACGGCGTTAATCACATGGAATCTTTACGATAACAGCGTTAACGCCGATAATTAAATCTCAAGTTCTCAAATTAAAGAACCTCAAGTTCTTATTTAAGGTGGAATGGAGTAGTCTGGTGGTTTAGGACCCAAACTGTAATCTAATGAAGCTTCACAGTGTGCTCAAACATTGTAGGCAGCCTTCATAGAGCATTCCACTTCATAGAGTGGAGGTGCTGATCTAGAATTTGTAATAATGACCTTCATGAATACAGAAGAATCTAATTCACATCTGAACCACCTTAAAGAAGACATAAATGTGGTCCGAGGGGTTGAGAAACGTTTCAGGGATTTAATTACAGAAATGATTTGTGTTCTAGTGGTTGTTAACAACAATAGCCTTGTAGCTTTAGTTCTAAACTGAAGAACACAAATTGCACATGCCTTGTCTGGTAGATTACATCTCAGGTGAGTGGAAAATGTGTATGACATGTTTTTGTCAAATCATTTCTTTAAACCAGTCATTCTCAAATCAGTTCTCCTGGGCTCACAGTTTTTTACCTTTTGCTTATGGATCATGAGTTTGGTTGGACCTTCTGGGGATTGCTGAGGAGCCACTTGAGAAAAACTGCTTTAGGCCATCTACTGAAAAGCTCTTTAGAGTACCAAATGTGGTTCTTCAGTGATGTTGAACTAAGCACTTGTATGTGGTTAATACCACATTAGCACTCTGCCTGTGCTAAAGGGCCATAAGCTGTGTACTCTGCAGTGAGGAATTTTCTCCTCAGTATGCTTCCGAGCCTCTAAAGTGTTTTCCGTTTTTCTTCTTCCCTCAATTTTGGCTGCAAACAGACTCCTCGGTGGGTCTCATTCACAGCCTGAGCAGCCACACACCAACACTCGTACCAATCAATCTGCTAAACAAGCTAATAACAGTGATTAGAGAGGCACTGTATGTTAGCATGGCCTCCTGTTCTTAAGATTCATTGGGCAAATAGGAGGGCAGGGGAGTGTGAAAAAGGGGGAAGAGTGTCACATCCTGTGGCTTCAATAAGTGCTCTGGGCTGATTAACTGATTGGATTCGGGATCAGATTAACAGAAGGAGATGGAAAGTACAGTGAGGCTTGTTAGCACAAATGCAATGCCAGGCTTCCTGTTAGAGTCTGAAGCATGAAGATACACCACGATCTCACCAGCAGATGCTTGTTCTGAGTGCCCATTCACTTCCTTCACAGATAAAGGACAGCACTGATGTGCAGTTTTGGCTGTGTCTGATTGATCCGAATGTCAAGTAGAAAGATTATTTGGATGTCTTGCCTACATAGATGATGCCTACACAAAATCTTGGCAAGATTTTCTACTGTTGTTCTAATTTTATAGTAAAGTATCAGCCAGTATAATTCAAGACACAGAACTTTTACCAGCTAAGTTTTTCCCACTTCATTCTGAGATTTACATTTACATTTACGGCATTTAGCTGACGCTCTTATCCAGAGCAACGTTCATCAGTGCTTAAGAAGTCCACAACTGTTTCTTACCTGAAAAACAGCATAAATCTGAGTCAACTGAAGTGTGAAATGATAATTCGGTCATACGTGAACAGCACAAAATTCACCCTCTGCATTTAACCCATTCACCAAGTGAAGCAGGGGGCAGCCATGAACACGGCACCTGGGAAGCAGTGTGTGGGGACGGTACCTTGCTCACCTCAGAGGTGCCTAGTGATCTTGGGAATCAAATCTAGACTTTCTGATTGCAGGGCGAATGCCCTAACCACTACTCTACCAGCTGACCCACTATATAACCAAGATACTGTATTCAGAGCATCTATACAACAACTGTCAAATAATAATTAGCCAACACCTAACCCAACAATACATGAGCCGTAGAAAAGAGACATAGAGAAGAGATCACCATTAGTCTGCCGAATTGGGAGTATGAACTATTTTAACTTTTGTGTGCAGAGATCTCGACTTGAATCAGCCTCTCTGACTCAAGGCAGTATCTCAGACTAATGTAGCACATGAGCTGCATGTTGAGAAACTCATGACTCAACTCGGACTCACCCTTAACCGAGTCGCAAATCAACATGAACTCTGGCGTAAAATCTCAGTCTGAGAAAAAGAACTAATTAAATTAGGATCGCCAACCGTTAAAGAGTAAATTAATTCAACTTTTCATTTTCAAACTCACATGGTTGACTCATGGATTTGACTTTCTTCTCCATGTAGTGGTAATCCTAACAAAATGTTTGTTGTTTGAAACAAACTGGCAGGCTTATAGCTGTTTTTTTTACAGGCATTGCCTGCAGTTCATTAGACTAATCTGAATTTTCTATTGAAGATTCAAGACTCTACATATAATTGCACCTCAGAGACTTAAGACTCAACATGAGATTGCACCTTGGAGACTTGAGACTTAAGTCTGACTTAAACCTTGAGACACTTGAGACGCATCTCAAACTCACACCTCAGAGAGGGTTAGTAGTTGAATCATGAGTCCAAATCTGATTCAAATCTCTGGTGTATAATACCATTTGAGCCTTGAGGGTCTGGGGTCCAAATTTGCACCAGGTCTCAAAAGATGTGAGTCTTAAGAGTTGACTTGAACTAGACATCCAAGCCTCAACTGGGATCACACTACAGATACTTGAAAACATCATGAATCAACTTGTGGTATTTAGTTAATATCAGTGAAGACAGCTTCTCCTGCACACCCCAAACGATGCATCACTATCCATTCTGTTTTCATTCTAGACAAGCAAGTTTTCATTGCAGACAAGCAAAAGCACATCTGATTCTAGTAGTTTATTTAGTTGATCTGAGTTAAAGGATTGTCCGTGTCGTGGTAGTTTGAGACTTGCAAAACACTTTGCCTAAATTTAAGGGCTGCGGATGTACTGGCAGGATAGCACATGGCCTTCGGACAAGTGAAGTGTGTAGGGTAGAGGGGAAGCACAGATTGTGGGGTTAGTGAGTTGGCAACCTTCAGGCCCTTTGTGGCTGCTCATGTAAAAGAAGCAGATTGGACTAGAGGGGCTTCTGGCATTTGGTGTTGCACTCTCACCTTATAGGTCTGTCAGTTTCTAAAAGGCCTGTTGATTAAGCATGTAATGGTATGTATGTAACAGTGGCTGTGTGTTGAAATGTGTTGACTGTTTACAGTACATTTCAGGCATTGCTGCTGTATTGACTAGGTATTGTGCCACAGTTTGTTTATCTGTTGTGCCGATTGAATTTTGCTGCACTGGTCAGCATGTGTACTTGTTTGGAAATAGATGCAGACACCTGACAGTGACAGAATTGTTCCTTTGAATGGTTCTTTACTATAATTATTGTGTGTGCTCTTCAGTATCCACCCATCTACAGTGTTTCATCTACACACCCCCATTCTCCTACCACCAGCTTTTTTGATTACCGACCCATCGCTTTTTTCTTAGCATTCCGTTGTCATGGTGACAGGCTCCCATGGTCGCATCATAAATTAAGTGGGGGTGCACTACAGTCTAGTGGTGCACACACACTGCCCGACCAGTAGAGGTCACCACTCCTCTTCTCTTCACCAGTTCATCTCTCTGGAGTACCCTTGCTGGGTTTAGCAAGGGTTTACATGGTTAAAAAAATGTTCCTGGCTAGGTGTGTTGCAGCAAGGAAGAATTAAGCAATGCAGAGAAGTACTTGTCCGGGGCAAGAATTGAGAACCGTTGCTATATAACAATGGATGATATACCCATGAGACATCATGTTCTAGACAATCTGGCCTTTCTGTACCGACTGGTGACCAGCAATGAATGAGTTTTCCAACATATTAAACAGATTAACCATCTTTCTTGTGTTTTACCACAGTATAGAAGCCTCTTGTGGAATTTTAGAGATAAAACATCACAATGCTACAAAACGACACAAAAAAGTGAACTGTGGATCTTAAAGAAACGGGAATTATATAAAAGTAGTGGTCTGTAAAAGGTTGTTAAAGCTGTAAAAGATATGTTAAAGTTCACCTTGCCAAAAACTCCCACTAGAAATTTGCAAACAAACCAAATCTTCTTCAAACCAAAACACTCATGAAACTTATAAGCCGTGATGTTTGGCTGAGTAACATCACTGAAAAGGAACAACAGGATGGACGTTATAAGGATAAGCCCTGGAAAGCACAAAATGCACTGAATCTTCCAAAAGCTCAATAACCTTCCTCTGACCTCCGTGTCTTAATAATATCAATTACTGACCTCTTGCAAAGGGCCATAATCATTTTGTGTTTGCACAATCCAAATGGATGGCTGACCCCCTACTCAACCCTGCACTTATTTTGATTTTGTCTGATTGGGAGCACTCAGTGACTTGAATAATGCCTGTGCAGATGTAAAAGAAGAGAGAGGGAATCAGATCTGAAAATGGAGAGATGACACCCTCTTGTGTTTGAACATGTAGCCACACTATGAGGTGTTTAGGGAAGAAATGGCAACCAAAGACTCTCATTTGCTTTTCAAGATACGAAACAGAAAATAAAGTATCCAGAATTTTTCTTTGGGGTGATGCCATAGAGGAACCACTTTTGGTGTTTAGCTGATGTTTTTCATTTTTTTGTAAATAAGATGTATGTGTGGAGTTTAATATCAAATGAAAAAACAGATAAAACCAATTACTTTTAAAGAGTCTTTACTTTTAAAGAGTTCATTTTGCCCCCCAAGATGATCATAGCTGTCAAATTTTCAAAGAAAATTTATAACCAGACAACTCTAGAACGTGTTCTTACGCATGCCATTGCATGATAAATCGTCATTTTTGTCATTTTAATATCAAGGCAAACATATTTCTTTAGAATGGGGATGTGCTTGGTACAGTTGCATCATTTACACAGACATATATTTATCTGACATTTTATTTCATGAGCGTTCCTCAGTTCACTTTGCATGTTCACTGCGTGCCTGGAGGCTTCAACAGACTTCTAACCGGCTATACAGGCTGCCAAGTTATTCGCCGCATTACTTCCAGATAAGCTCCCTCATTTCACATCCCTGTATACAGCACATTTAAACAAGCAGCCACTAATCTAGATTTACAACGAAGCATTAGCCAGTCGTCGCCCCCTGTAAAAACATCAGGAAAATGCTTTTGAACACCAGGAACACTGCCTGCCTTCTGTTCAGCCTACAAAAGAAAACAGTGAAGGGTTCTGAGTTCTGTACCAAAATTTCAATTATGTCCATACAAAGAAAGGCATCCGCAAGGGGATCTACACTAGCACTCTCATATCCTTACTTTCTGTTCATCAAATCAACCAGCAAACAATTTGTAGCTTTAAACATGAACAACTTTTTGATGAGAAACACAGCTGCAGATGATTCTGTAATTAACTTGAGAATTAACTTGAATTCACTTGAATCCCACTGACCAAACCTTGCACATCAAATGTCAGGAAATTACTATAGATACAAATCATTAAAGTTTATTTCTTAATATCTTTTACTATTTTTTCCCCTAATAAGTCATTGTACCCTAAAATCTCAGCACAGAGAATAAACCTGCAGGTCGTGTTTTGGTGCCAAAATATAAACATTTTTGACTGTATAAGCTTTTAGCTGATTTGTAATTATTATATGACAAATTTTGAATGCATTTTTGAATATGTCTGAATTCTGGGATTGTTTGTTCAACAAAATGATTTGTAACTCCTAAAGCATGCATACGAAGAGTTAAATCATCAACGGCACCATTAGTGCAGATAATTAGGTAGACCAAAGGAGCATTCATTTCCATTAGTGCATATTTATCTTGTGATGGCTGGAACACTGGACACAACAGAAAGGATAAAAGTGGATTTGTCTCTTGTCCAGCATGTCCCTGTGGACAGGGAGGGTGTATCGGACACATGCCCTTATCAGTTCTCCGTCCAACGAGCAATAAAAGAAAAGCTGGGCTGGAAAAGTGATAAGGAGACGTGGTCGACCAAGCACTGAGCATCGGTAACAGCTGGAGTGGTACACCAGCTCTCAGATATTGCTCTTCATTTTGGAGGATCTCACATAAATTACACTGCAGAATCCCAAGACAAAGCCCTCTGGGGGTCAAAATCGGTATGCAGAGATGACTGAGAAGATAAGGTCCCCTTAAAGGAGCAGCATGCTTTTGATAGAAGGTACAAAAGAACCCAAAAACAGCAAGGAAAACTTACCACCCTTTCAAATAGTCAGAAACAAACAGAACTCTTCTGCTTCACAGTCCTCACCTGCTGACCAAGTAAAGGTGTTTTCACCAAAACGTCCCCACAGACAGGGAAGAACTTTTGAGGACACGCCCTGTTGAGTTTTTTTTTTTTTTGTTTTTTTTTAAACACACCCTGTTCAGCTTTCGTCAAAACTTCCATTGGTCCAGAGCTCATCCAGGCCCCTCCTGCTTTCTGTAAATGTTCTGAATAGCCAGTGGGGACAGAGGGGTGTGTCCTGATTCCTGTGGAACAGACAAAAAACAAAAAGCCATATTCACACAGGTGTGGTTCAGCTGCACATTCCAGCACACATACCTGTCAGCTGTTTATTCATCCTCATGCCCTGGAGAACTGTGCTGTCTCCCAGTGAGAGAAATATTTAGCTCACATTCCTCCACTTAAATTCCACCCACCTTACCACTAATAACAGATTTTCACTTATACCATCATCTGTGGTGATCACAATTGCCTGTTTGTTTCATATTTTGATGCATATCTTGGTCTTTTGGAGGTCACCATCGTCACCCTTTCCCCCAACCACTAGATCCCAAGAGAAAAGGAAATCTGATAGAAAGTAATAAACGTGACCTCAGCAAATCCTTCTACATGCAATGCTTTGCATAACTTTGTTGTATTCCCTCATTTTTAGAATTTATAACATGTTTTGCATGATAAAATAAAATAAAATAAAACATTTTTTCAAAAAGTAAAATAAAGCAAACAATTGTGCCCGAAATGCTTTAATATTTGCATGTCATTCTGCCAAAGTGCGGTACCTCTACATCACAAGTTCAGATGAGTCTCTTTAATATTTACCTGGTTGCTGCAGCCAGTCGGCATTCACCGTCTGTGGTTTATACAAAATGTTCTGTCACCAATGCACATCTAAACCAGCAAGTTACAATCCATACACACCTGATTGCTCACTAGGTGCCATCGGGGTTCTTTAGAGTCTTCTGAAGAATGTTTCAGTGGATGGTTACTTAAAGAATCCTTTTTGCAGACGTGAGAGCATGCAGAACCTCTTTAAAGCTTATAGAAAGTTAATATACCAATAAAGGTTTTTAGAACTCTCCAATTAAGAGGGGGCAGCTGGTGGTTAAGGCATTCGCCCTGTGATCAGAAAGTCTGGGTTCGATTCCCAAGACCGCACCTCTGAGGTACCCTGAGCAAGGTACCCCCTCACACACTGCTCCCCGGTGCCGTGTTCCTGCTGCCACCCTGCTTCACTCGGTGAATGGGTTAAATGCAGAGGAAGTATTTTGTGCTGTTCACACTGTGTACTGTGGTGTGTTCACGTATGACCAGATTGTCACTTTCACTTAAGATCCATTCTAGGAAATAGAAGAGTGAGGTGAACTGACTAATGGCCCTTTGAACTGGACTGGGCCGGTTGATGATTCTCAGTCCTACTCTGGAGCTGTACTTTCAGTGCAGCTGTGTTTTGTGTACATTTGATACAGCCCAGGATGGGCTTGATGATTTGCAGATAAAATGAATGATATGTGCTGGGTCAGTGAAACTGTAAAGTGCAGTTGTTCTCCTTGACAAGAACTAAGTATAACTTGTTTAAGCACCAGTGAACACAAATTTCTGTTCAAGAGCAGCCTGACAGATTGAGGTCTACATTATTTAAGAAATTAAAGCCAGATTGCAAGAGAGTGTCTAGAGCTGTTCCATTCAAAAGGGTACAAATGCATTTCTTAACATTTAAAATGGGAAAGAAACTGACTGAAGGTGTATAACTATAGTTGAACAGAGTGAACTTAGAAACTCAGATTCATTCTCTTGCTCAAATTCTTGACATTTGTATAATACTGTTCATAGAGAACATAAGGCAATATAAGAATTAGGCCTCGTTCACACAGAAGTCTGAACCAGGCGTTTTTCTGGCGTTCGTGAATTGTGTTTAAACTGTAGAACTCAATTCAGGGACTACATTTTTCTTTTTGTCCGAAGTGTCACTTTTAGGGTCCCCTTTGAAAAGAAATTCAGTAGTATTATTTTTCTGGTTTCTGGTCTTATCCACCACAAAGATACAAGTGCCTATAGTCTGAGGAGATGTAAGCTGTTGATGTTCAGCAAAAATCATTACAGGCAGTACAAAAAGTTTTGGTGTTGCATGGCTGACTATGAGCATTTCTGTGATACTAATCAGAGGACTCTGCTCGATCTGGCAAGACAAGTTTTCTGTCGGACCCTAAACCCTAACCCTAAACTACTAACCCTAGTCTAAACCTAAACTCAACCCGAACCCTTACTCTAACCCTATCCCTAACCAAACCATAACCTAACCCTATCCTAACCCCAACCTAACTATACCTATGCCATAATTCTAATCTAAGCCTAACTCTAACACCATCATAACCCTCACCCCATCCTAAAGCTAGCCCTAAACCTACCCTAACCCTAACATCTAACCCTAACCCTATACATCTTGTCCCATAACTTAAATCTAACCCTAAATCTATGGTATTAACCCATTCTTTATAAAATGAGAAAAAATTGATGATACAAGATATTTTAAATATTTCATATCAAAAGGGTCCTATCAATCATTTAAAAAAAAACATTATTTGATGGGACCGGATATCCTTAACCAAGATTATTTTATTTATTACCTAAAATACAGAAAAAATCGCACATGAGATACCTAGGGGACGCCCTATAGTATCGGATTTTGGAAGTGATTCTAGCCACACAGACGAATATATTGACATCTTCCTGAATCCCAACAGCATCAAAGCAAAAAGACACCTAGGATTTCATAGAAAAAAAATAAAGAAATTGATTTTATAGGAGAAACATTTCTGTTTACTATTGATATCAATAGTCTATATACAAATATTTTGAAAGATCTAGGTTTGGAAGCTGTCAAGAAGGCATTTAGGAGTCATTGTGATCCCATGAGGCCAGATAAAGAAATATTACAGCTAAGCTGGAGTGATTTGAATTTGGCTCACAAACTTATATTCCAATCTTAGGCACAGCAATGGGCAAAACATTTGCCCTAGCATATGCAAATTTATATATGTCAGATTGGGAAACATCGCTTCTTCAAAAATGTAAAAATAAACACTTTTATAGTTGTGCTACTTGGATGACATCTTTGGGGTCTGGCAGCATGGCCAGGAGAAATTTGATCTGTTTATTCACTGTCAATATACATCATTCAAACATTACCAACAAACACAGCTTTAATAAACAAACAATACAATATATAGACACCATTTTAGCAATAAAGACAATAACTCAAAGACTCCTCTACTAAATCAGTTTTTAATGCAGTCAGTTTAATTGCTGGTACACCTATAGAATGGTACACTTATATCACTTAAACTTGGAGATATATTGTATATTGCATTACCTGTCAAGTGCAGTTTATTTCCCACTACAGGAGTTTCCAGCAACAGTTATAGAACTGGAAGATAGTAATGGAAGCCTCAATAAACCCCTACATTAAGTATGAAGAATTCTTACTCTGTTTACATCTTAAACACTGGATTACAGGGGAGTTTCAAAATAAGGTTGAGTTCCTCTGTTAAAAAGAATGAGAAATGCTCTACTTAAAAAAAATGCAAAGCTTTTTTTTATATATTTTATATTTATATATTTATATTTTATAAATTAGAAGTAAAATGTAGGTGTCGCCATTTTTGCCCTCCGATTTCTTCAGCAGAGTTTTTGTTGTCTGTACCCTTTGCCTGACCATTCTAAATATTTTGTCTGAATTCCCACCTTATTGCAAAGTCTCTGAACTCAAAACTGGCATACTGGGGGTCATTATTTTAGATTACTACATCAGGAATGTAATGCTTTGCGAACTTTTTAATCACCGTTACTGATGCTGTCACGATACCATTCAGCGGCCGCTAGAGGTCGCTGTAGGACTTGAACTGGCCCTCCCCTGTCATGATTTCTGTCTGCGGCCGCTAGTGGTCGCAGTAATACCTAAAACTGGACTCCCCTCAGCTGGACTAACTTTGTATTAATTATCTGTCTGTTTATTGGCTGTCACATTGTATTTAAGTTGGTTAGTCTTTGTCTTTGTCATGGGAGCATGCATTCACTCCTTGGTCTGTGTCCTTATTCTCTGTTGTGTAATCCTAGTGTCTGGCCCCCAGTTTTCTGGTTCTGTCTTGTTTCTGTTCTTATTTGTTATTAAAATACCTTCAGTATGGCAGTCTGCGTTTGTGCCTCTTTCTATTCCTTCTTATTTAGACAAGGCCACAGTGTGACAGACGCTTAATTATTTCTGGATTATTTTCATTCCACATATAGCAGAAACTCAGATCCTCTGTAATGATACAGCTTTCAGCCATGGTCTGTCTGGTACTGGGTGTGGCACTAGTGATTTTCTTGGGCTGCTGTTCCTGTTCTTACTACAAATGGCACACCAAGTCATAATTTCCTGAATTTGTCAGCTCATTTTTGGCCAATGCAAAACATCTCTGACTCTTTCTATTTCACACTCCCTAAGTGTGACTTGTGTACTTTGTTAAGCATATCTTTTCTCAGCTGTTTGGGACTATGATTTTGTTTGCTTTAAACATCAGTCCAAATGTCTGCGATTTCATTCCTAAAGCTCCCACAGGGCTGAATGTCTTTTGGGATCATGAATCTTTCATTGGGGCATCCTCTCGGTGTAGTTCAGGGTCCCCCGCTGTAGCTTTTCAGCTTTTCCTCCGAAATAGGTAGCTAAGATGTAACCATGTTCACCTCTAAGTCCTTCTCCGGGAGTTCGTCTTTCTGAGGGACGCTCGACTCAATGTTTTTGCAATATGCAGTTCCTTGCCTGGCCTGTAGGTGGCTCTAAGGGTATATCTGCAGCATCAGCAACATCCTCTGGTATCTCACTGTAGTTTGGTGTTAAGGCTTTCTGTTGGCCATATTCAGGAAGGATCACACAGTTTTCACTCATTTCACTGCATTTATTGCTTTCTTCATAGCACTGGGAAACACATCAGTTGCTACAAAAAACTCTGCGAGACACGCTCTCTTCTCATGTTACTGTGTTACTGTGTTATAACAAAGTTACAAAACCCAGCACCCCTCACTGCAATGCATAGACAACATGTGAAAACAGTGGGGTGCAGCATGTAAAGAAATTCTGGTAGAAACATACAATGTCTGTCTCACAGGGAAAAGTTTCAACATCTATCCAAGGAGTTGCTTGGGTATGCACTAGGGCTGCACGATTTTGAGGACTAACCTAATTGCGTTTTTTCTGATAAATATTGCGATTGCGATGCGATTTTCGATTTTTGCATTCGATAATTTTAAGTGCATAAAACCTAAAATTATGAATAAAATATGTTGTTAATTTTATGACATA
>JBBPDH010000018.1:2258648-2276034 GCA_037974565.1 Clupeocharax schoutedeni
TAACCTGACCCCCAAAGGGTTTCTACAAAACTTGTACGGTTTAGGCCCTGGTCGGAGTTTTACGTAGGGAAGAATAAAAAAAAAAAAAATAAAAAAAAAAAAAATCAGGAGAAAGACAATAGGGTTCCTACGCACTTCGTGCTTGGACCCCTAATGACCTTGAGCAGGAGAGCTGCAGCTCCTAGCATCTTAACCAAGTGCACTTGCTCTATCATTGTACCTGGGACTTCCTTGAATGACAGAAATTACTTTTTAGTTAATAGAGTTAAAATGCAGATATTCCTGGGAAAAAGCATCAAGGTTGTGACAGTGTATATTACATTATGGAACTGGGCTACAATAACACTCAGATGGTCAAACACAGGGCTTTCCAGAGCTCACCAATATTTTCATGATTCTGAAAATGCTTTGTTTAGGACCGTCTTTCACTAAAATGTCTGTGCTTCAGTACTATTTCACAGTCAGTTTCAACCATGAGAACCAGAAAGCCCTGGAACTTCGCACTGAAGACGTGAAGGACTGCGATGAATGGGTTGCAGCAATAACACACGCCAGGTAAGTCACAACAAGCACTGGGTTATTGCAATCACATTGTTGACCTGCAGAGAAGCTTAACCCATTCTCAAGTATTCTTACTTTGTGAAATAACGACGTAAGTATGTAAGCAGTAAAAAATACAGCACTTCCAAAAAATTACAGTAACTTGAATCTCCTTAGTACATGCAGAAGCTTAGATTTGTTAGGAACAACTGAAGTATACATGAGGATATGTAACTATATAAACCCAACTAGCTTACTCCTCATCTCTCGTGTTAGATCAGAACTGATCCATTTTCATAGGGTCCGTCTCTAAATAAGTTGGTTTAAACCAAAAATGGTATAAGAAGTTATTGCTGCCCACATTAGCATTCAGGGGTCTGATAGTCTGTAGTTTTTGATTGCTTAGCACACTTTTTGTTAACGTAACTGGAATGTGTTTCTGATTTAGTGAACATGAAAAAACAAAGGTACATGATTAGCATAATGTTCCACATAAATAGATTCAGGGTAGCAGTAGCAGTATTGCTTGATTTTGGTCTTAGTTTGAATTATCTAGTGAGAGAACACACACCCAGTATCCTACACATTCTTCCTGACTACAATACTGTAATAAATAATGGCTTGAGCAAGAGCAAGGATTATATTTCAGTTCGCTTTGCAAGGATAGTATATGCATAATATTGAATGAATTTAGGACATCACAATGCTGGTTTAATGGCCAGATATGGAAGAAACACTAAAATGAAAACTTATTTAATTGATTCTCATGTTTCTTTGGCATATTTGTGTCTTCAGAATTCAGAAAGAACCATATGAAAATGAGATTGGTGTGAAGTGTGATACATATATTGTACATATACAAAAATATATTGACATTTTCTGCATTGTGTAACTGGATCATGACCTTGTAGTTTGCTTGCATTAGAGCATTCTCAGCACTTCACAGTTTTCTTGCTGTGTGTGTAGATTGTCACCTGAGCAAGAGAAGCTGAAGAAGTTTTCATTAACCTGTGCTGTTTTAATACCACCATTTTATTGATGTCTATACATCATATATCATATAAGATGTATGCTATGTGAGATTTTGATTCTCAATAAAATATGTAGTATGATGTGTGTATTTAAAGGGTATTTGTAATCAAAATAAGAATATATTTGAATATATTAAAAACAATGAGATGTTCGGAAAAATCTTTTTTTTTTGGTCTGGAGTTTCTGCATAAAAAACACATAAAAAAGCTAGAACTTTTTATAAGTCTTGCAAAAGTATTCACCCCCTTGGCATTCTCTCTCTTTTGTTACCTTACAACCTGGAATTTAAATATATTTTCAATTTGCTTTAAAATAATGGACCTAGAAAACAAACCTAGAAAACATTAATGAAGTTAAAAGTGAAAAGACAGAGGAACTCTCCATGCAGGTCAGAGACAAAGTTTTAAGAAGTACAGATCAGGGTTGGGTTATAAAAAAATATCACAAACCCCTAACGTTCCAACGAGCACCATTTAAAAAATGCGCAGTTTATGGCACCATAACAAACCTGCTATTAGAGGGTGGTCCATCAAAACCCACAGATTGGGAAAAGAGGGTATTAATCAGAACAGCAACCAAGAGGCCAAAGATAACCCTGAAGGAAGCTGGCCCTATGGACAGATCCATAGGACCACTCTGAGTCCTGTACTGCACAGAGGTGGGCTTCATATAAGAGTGTCCAAGAAAATAAGCCAGACCATTTGAAATATGTCAGAAGGTGTATTGGAGACTCCACATGTGGAAGGTGCTGTGGTCAGATTAGACAAAAATACTTTTTGGCCATCAAGGACAACACTATGTCTGGCACAAACCTAACACCTCTCATCATGCTGAGAACACCATCCTCTCAAGCATCGTAGGGGCAGCATCATTTGGTGGGGATGCTTTTCATAGACAGGGACTGGGAAACTGGTCAGAACTGAAGGAAAGGCATAAAATTCAGAGAAATTCTTAAGAAAATCTGTTTTCTCAAGAATTTCTCAAGACTGTTTGAGATTTGAGACTGGGACGGAGGTTCACCTTCCAGAAGGACGACGACCGTAAGCACACTGCTTAAAGAGAAACAGGTAAATGTTGGCCCAGTCAAAGTCCAAACCTCAATCCAATTGAGAATCTCTAGGAAATTCCAGGTTGGATAGAATACCAAGGGGATGGTTATCATGTGTGTTTATTGACACGTAAAGGTCCTATAACATCATATCCTTTACTTTGGTGTGTTTGTGTATACGCAGCTACAGAAACTTGGCTACGGAGCATGAGACTCTCATGCAGAAGTATCTCCATCTACTCCAAATTGTGGAGACAGAGAAAACAGTTGCTAAGCAACTTCGACAACAGATAGAGGATGGGGAGATTGAGATTGAACGTTTAAAATCAGAGGTAATGTTGGGCTGCCGTTCGAAGAGCCTGAAACCAGTCTGTGGTAGGAAATATATCAGACAAGACATCAGTCCATTTCCTGTATGCTCTAAAGCAAAATCTTGATATTGCTCTTGTAGACCAAGTGATGCATGGACATGTCCCCAGACCAGAGTTCTTTGCACTCCTCTTTGCATCTTTTCTCACAAAAACACCCTCTATGATCCCTGCTGTATACTTTATCAACCAGATCAAATAGTCAGTTTACTTTATAGTGCAAATGTGGCACTCCAAATGAAATGGCCTGATGCATATGTATGAAGCCATTTCTATTGTATGTGTCACATCCCTGCTCTGCAACATGATAATAAACTCCTTCAGTTCCTGCTCTGGTAAATGGGTGCTCTCAACCTCAGCCTAGATGTGGTAGCAATCACTTTCATTGTGTCACCAGTGCTCTGCTTTGAATGTGCAAGATCTTGTAACATATTAATAGTTTGCATCCTCCTTTCCTTTCCAAAAATGGGAAACCACATCTTATGTGGACATGTCAGTTGGGAGAGTGCTGCAGGATAATGGGTTCTAAACAACCCCCCACCCCTCCACCCCCCCACACACACACACACACACTCTTTATAAAAACATGGTCACTGTCTTGTGTAACAGGCATTTTTTTGGCAGATTGCTGGACTGCTTAAAGACAATGGAAAGATCCAGACCAACCCCACTGCTGCACCCAGTGAGGATGACTCAGAAATTAAGAAAATAAAGAAAGTAAGAGTTCTGGCTCAGCACCTCAAAGAACATTTATCTACCCAGTGTATTCTCAGAGGGCAGTTAAGTCATTTGTGTTCTGCAATCACAAGCTGGCTGATGTTAGTTTTATTCAGATCTATGGTCCACCTATGGTCATAAGCATAAACAAAGCATTTTTCTTAGTTTGTTGGATATTTAAGACATGGTTGAAAAAGAATCAGTCAATCTGCTCAAAGCAAACAAAATCATAGCCTCAGATAAAACTTGGTTGGATTTATGTTGACTCAACATAATTTCCTCATGAGTTGCAAAGCAAAATAAATACATCACTTAGTCACAGTATTAAAATCATTGATATGTGAAGTGAATAGCACCAATTAACTTGTAACAGTGGACCCTGTCTAGGAATGATATATAAGGCCTTTAGTGGCAGAGTGGCCCAAGTCTAGTTTCTATTGTTTTGGGAAATTAGCCAGTGAAAATCTAAGTTCTAGTGTAGTCATCCTACACTAATGTCATGTTTTGTTGATGCTCTGGTCACTAAAAAGCACACTACTGAAATATAACACAACTGTTCTGATGGTTATAATTGTTAAGGAATTGTTGACACCCAGATCAGTGCATATCTGTGACTGAGCCACATACTGCATCCTCACAGATGTTGTTACAATGGCAGCTGTATGGCAATGTGGATATGTGATCAGACTACAATTAAAATTAGATTTGGTAACTTGAAATCTGGACAGTCAAACCTCTATGATAATTATTCAGGTACAGAGCTTCTTGCGAGGGTGGATGTGCAGGCGGAAATGGAAAACCATAATCCAGGACTACATCCGCTCACCACATGCGGAGAGCATGAGGAAGAGGAACCAAGTGGTCTTCAGCATGCTGGAGGCAGAGGCTGAGTATGTCCAGCAACTCCACATCCTCGTCAACAACTTCCTCCGCCCGCTCCGCATGGCCGCCAGCTCCAAGAAGCCACCCATTACCCATGATGATGTCAGCAGCATATTTCTAAACAGGTGGGTCTACTGATGACACATAATGAAGACCATGCCCCATTCTGCAGAGAGGTGCTATGGAGGGAATGGTGGGACTGCCACACATGAAAAGAAATGGCATTTTACCACTCTTTACCACCTGCCAGCATAATTGAAGTTGTGTACAATGAAAAATGTACCCTAACCCCACCTAATGATGACAAATATTTTCTATAAAATTTGCAACATTTGTAACCTTAAAATCTCAATTTGAAATGTACCTATTTCTTTTTGTGCAATACATCGCACTTTGGCCCCATAAAGGTTTTTTATTTTATAAAATGTCCTGATTTTCTAAATTATTTTCATATTTTATTTTATATGTCTTAAAAATAGATTAATCAATAAGTTTAAATGGGGACTTCCTTTTTTGCAGTGAAACCATCATGTTTTTACACCAGATATTCTACCAAGGTTTAAAAGCGCGGATAGCGAGCTGGCCAACATTGGTCTTGGGTGAGTTTTAATAATGGACTCAATGCAATTCCATGAGAAAATGTGTAGTGATTGTGTGCTTAGCCATAAAACCAGTATTTGGAGACACTCAAATGCTGGTTTTTATGATTCAGAGTGCATTTATAGGTAAGGATGCCTAAAGACGCACGTAGTTGGGAGTCTTCTATGTGTAGCAACATCCACTTGAAAGGCAACTTGACCTTTCAATCCCTTCACATATATTACAGAGGTGATTCTAATACAAAAAACAACTTTTTAAACAATCAATACTCGCCTCCTCTTCATCTGATTGAAAAAAAGCAGACCCAATCACACAAATGACTGACTATTTATGTGCTACATAGTGGAGTACCGAACTTTGCTGGGTTTGTCTGATTCCAATTTATCTTCTGCCATCAGCTGACCTCTTTGACATTCTGCTGCCCATGCTCAACATCTACCAGGAGTTTGTTCGCAATCACCAGTATAGCCTTCAGATCCTGGCACACTGCAAACAGAACCGTGACTTTGACAAACTGCTCAAGCAGTATGAGGCCAAACCTGACTGTGAGGAGCGCACTTTGGAGACTTTTCTTACCTACCCCATGTTCCAGGTGACCAGTCCCCCCCCCTTTCTCTTCACATTCTCAATTAAGAGCTGTTATCATTACAGTGATTAGCAGTAGTGCAAATATTAGCAGTATTATTATTAGTTAAATATTCATTTGTTCAGACATAATGTAATGGGACCAGAAGAGTTAAAATCATTTTAATGAAAGTTACTGAAGAATACATGTGACAGCTTGAGTGGAATTAAAGCAGCACACCGTCCATTTAACCCATTCACCAAGTGACTTGGCCACCAACTGCATAGGCTGGAACTTTAAAAAGAGATTTTCTAGCCAACTAATTCTAAAAAAAAAAAAAATCATTTTAATATAATAGTCTGGCAAACACAATTCTATATTACAAAGTTTATGAAATGTTTTTAAAAGATTTTTTTAAATATTGGAAAAGATTTTGTTGCCCTTTATAAGTACTTCACACATTCCTAAACATAATATTGTTTCTGACAGTACATGTTACTAGTTTGATTTTTCTTTAGCTTTTGTCCTGAACTTGCACAAAAGCAAGCACACACTCATAAACAGACATGATACCATAATTGATGCTGTTTCTTTTTCGGCAGATTCCACGTTACATTTTGACTCTCCATGAGCTACTGGCACACACACCTCATGAGCATGTGGAGAGGAACAGTCTGGAATATGCCAAATCGAAGCTGGAGGAGCTCTCCAGGTACAACCTACCAGCACCTCCACAGCCACCCCACACCACCACCACCACTGTAGTCACAACATCACTCCAAGCACTGCTGTCCATATTCAGCGCTCACTTAGAGGACACCACAAGCAATAGGATTCCAGAGCAGATCTGTAACCATGATTACCACAGCATCCACAGATCACATAGGGTAGTCCCTGTAAGACAGTACATTATAGTCATTCCAAAACCAGAAACCTGAAAGAACTGAAGTAGAGACTAATTGTTTCACTATGTTAGTCATATTTAATTAAGCAGTTTACATTTACATTTGGTCATTTAGCATATGCTCTTAACCAGAACGTTTTACAAAATATGCAAACAGTAGAAGCCAAAGCAATGCAAGCATCGAGATCTACTGGACCAATCTATACCCTGTCAGCAAAGAGCTATATCGTAGCATGATCGAGTTTTTTAAATTAGATGCAAAGATGAATTTTAAAAAATTTCAGATTCTGATATTTTTACACTCAACACACATGTACTTTTATAGCACTTTTCACCAGCTAAGTGTATGAGCTGGAGAAATAATATTTAATATTTGGTCTTTAATGTGTGGCCCAGTGACTGTCCAGGGTGTACCCCACCTTTGCCCATTGCAGATGGGATAGGCTCCAGCCCCCCTCCCCCCACTACCCCGACTGTGGGGAAAAAGATAATGATAGAAAATGGATGGTTTTTAATGAGTCAAACTAGCATTTAAAAGCAATTGCCTATTAAAATAGCACATATCAAATGAATAAATAATGATGGGCCTGCCCATTAAAATGGCATTTTAGAGGCAGGCCCATTATATTCTTAATAATAATCTCTAAAGGCACTTTTCTTTCTATTTTTTATTTTTCTTCAGTCATATTCAAACCAAAGCACGTACCCAGGCAACATTTATTTCAAAATGTTTGGCTCGGCAACACAAGGTGTACATTGTTGCCATTTTGAGTTACTGAGATGACGCTTTTGTCCAGCAAAGATAGCAAAAAAGCATTGACAATGAATAGGATTCAGCTTTCAGATTGTCCTGCTCCAACACAATACATTATATTGGAGCAGGACAACACAATACATTATATTTGACCAACTGTGATTGTGGTTGTGACCAGTGGATTGTGGTTTCCTCACTTATCCATAGCAACCAACCATCCAGCAACCAGCTATAAACTACTTAGCAAACACTGCCTACACCATAGCAACCACCTAGTAAGACCCTAGAATCCACCTTGTATATCATAGCAAGCACCTAGCAATACCCTAGCAACCAGCTTATATAACATAGCAACCTTATAAAAACTCCATAGCAACCACTTCCAACACTAACTCATGTTGCTACCATGCACACCAAGACTGTATGTGCATCAATACATTTCCATCAGTTTCCAACTATGACACAGTATGTCCTTTCTTAAGAATGGTAGCAAATGAAAGTGAAAAATGTTGCAAGTGAAAATGAATTAATGATGTAATGTTTTTTTCTTATTCCTTGTAATAAGTGAGACCTCTATGAATTAATTCAATATGGCCTCACAATATAAAGATCATTTGAAGGAGGCTCTCATTTAATAGGTGGTGTAAAACACATTTTTATTCTTAATATTATTAATGTTTGTTTATATTTATGGCTTCATTTCACAGCTATTGTGCATTCCACCTATCACATCATTAGATCTTTAGATGATTTCACTGCTATCACTGAAAATGTTTCATTAACAAAATGTCAGACCAACTGTGACATATTTTCACTGTCAGTGTGTTGATTTGAAAACAAAATGTGTGTTGTCTTACCTCCAGAATCATGCATGATGAGGTGAGCGAGACAGAGAACATCAGGAAGAATCTAGCCATTGAGCGCATGATTGTGGAGGGCTGTGAAATTCTCCTGGACACCAGCCAGACTTTTGTCAGACAAGGTAAATCCACCTTGCACACACACAGCAGCAGCCTGGAGCGAAACAATAGTGCCTCAGATAAGAGCAGAGTACCGCAGTACTCTATTCCTATTCCTTATTCTGTAAACTGTAATTCTTGTCACCTCACCATAACCAAGTTTCCATCCAGTTTTTTGCGACGTTTTGTCATCGACAAACAGAATATGCGTTAAAAAAAATTAGTGAAATTTGCCGTCTCCAGCCTGTTTCCATCCAACTGGCTTTTAATGATAATATTGTGTGTGATGATGACGTCACACCGCCCGTCGCATAAGTTGTGGTGTATCGCCAAAAAAACATCTGCCCTTGAGCCGTTTCCATACATATTTCTGTGTTTGTCGCAAATGATCTACCTTTTGGTTTCTACGTGACCTCACCTCTGCTAAAGAAAGAAAAAATGGAGAGATTATTCAGTTTTTTCTATTTGCCAGCTTACTGTTATTTACGTTTCACAAATAATTAGAAATGTACAAAATATCCGAAGGCGACAGCAGAATGAAGCTTGTCTGATAGCCCTAGAGCAGCGGACCCCAGCATTTATTGGGTCACGGACCGGTTTAATATTAGAGACTATGTTCACGGAGCGGCAGATAAATATACGTATACGTGTTTATACACATAAATGATACACATAAAAATGGGGGTATTTTAAATATATAATAATGGAGTATCTTTAAAATATAATAATAAAGGTAAATCCAGTGTGAACTCACAGCTTTATTAACAGCATTTTCATACAAGGTTTTTTCTGTGCTGCCCGCGGACCGGTACCACGTGACTCACTCCCTGGTACCGGTCCACGGCTCGGGGGTTGGGGGCCACTGCCCTAGATCTCGACGAAAGTACTCCAGTGCAAGGAAACCCGCAGGTCTGGGAGAGACCACGGAGTAAGCCCTTCTGGGAGGAGGTGGTGGAGAGACACTTCACAGAAAATCTCTGGCTGCTGCAGTTTAGAGCGACACGCCGGCGTTTGTGATGTGGGTTCATCAGTCCTGATGCTCCGCCCATCACAGGCTGCCACCAAACACCGGCTCCAACCCAAAAACGGATTGTAACATGTGACACAGTTATTTGCGTTAAAGCCCTTTTTTATGACAAAACGTGTTTCCAAAGTAATTTTTGTGAAATCTGAAGTATCGATATAGAATTCATGCACTAAAATTAAACGGAAAAATATTATGTTGAACTTTATCGATAATTAGCATTTCCATCATCGATATCGGTAAAAAAAATTAAGCGCTAAATTTTTTTTCGCAAAAACTCCTTAGATGGAAACATGGCTATTGTCACACACCCCCTCCCCCCATCTCTCTAGACTCTCCCTCTCTTTCTGATTCCAAAAAGGAGAGCATTAACCCTAAGGATTTGCCATTCTAATCCAACCAGTCTCCAAAGAACAGCATGTGCCTCAAGTGCAGAATGAGGCTTTCATTTCCAAACCTAATTGCACTCTTATAAGTCAATCTGCTAGTGACCCTGGGTTGGGAAAAGTCACAGTTTCTATGCTGGATGTGGCAGGGTCATCTGATGAGGGTCCTGTGGGTTCCCTGTGGAGTTTAAAAACTGTGGAAAGAATGGTCTACTATGTGTTATAGGAGTGCAAATCTACCTCTTACCTGACATCTACCTGACATCTCTCTGTCATCAATCGTTTCTTTTCCCAGGATCCCTCATCCAGGTGCCCATGAGTGAGAAAGGAAAGATCACCCGTGGCCGTCTGGGCTCCTTATCTCTGAAGAAAGAGGGAGAAAGGCAATGCTTCCTTTTTTCCAAGCACTTGATCATCTGCACCAGAGGCTCTGGGGGAAAGCTACACTTAACCAAAGTGAGATTGGATCTGTTTCAAAATTGACATTTACTGTATTAGCTCGAAAAGCGTGTTTGGAGAGATGAGAGTTCAAATCTGTGAACAGTGTGATTTGTGTCTTTTTTTTTTTAAACCAGTGAAGGGACCTGTCCATATGTCACAACAGTCTAATGTTTGGTGGCTCTTCAATACAGTGGGATGTTATAATGTCCTTGTAGTGCTCTACTTAGTGCTCCTGTAAATTTAACGGGATAAATTAAGGGTAATTAAGGGTAGCCAGTTAACCAAGAGCTACTGACCAGTGGCAGTGGAATTTCCTCATGAACTAATGTGACACCGAATACTTTGTTGTATTTCAAAACTATTTTGGTTTAAAATTGACCCCATAACAAACTAGCTGATTAGATCACTGCAGCTTACATTCAACTAAATGTAAATAGGCATTTGGTAAATGGCAAATTTGTGAAAAAGAAAAGCTGACATAGATTTAGAGATGATATGTAAAGAGAACAAAATAGGCCTTATTAGGGGTTAGTTAGCAAGTCACTACCATGATTCTTTCAGTTAGCTTCAGCGGTAGCATTACACTGTAGAACAGAATGTTCATGAATGCTTTGAGGTCATTTTCCCTGTAACAGTTCCCTGTAACAAATTTTAGTTTTACGAAGCCAAACAATAGTGCGCTCATGGCTCAAATTCTTGTTAATTTTTTTGTTGTGCGTGGGGATAGCTGCGATTATAACCTTTCAGTTGGCTGTGATTTTACCAGAATTGTCCCCTGGTCTTTGGGGACAGTAATGAATGTTTTACTGTAGCCAATACTGATTTTTTGATGGTAGCAGATCTGGTGAGTGCATCTCACCATTCTTTATCTCATTTTGACAGAATGGTGTAGTGTCACTTATCGACTGCACACTGATCGAGGACCCAGAGAGCACAGATGATGAGTGTAAGTATCAGATTGTTTAGATTTTTGTCTTTTCCTGCAGGCAATGAAACAACTATTGCTATGAAATACTAATGTATGATTACCTCATAATGGACCAGATTGCTATGAATATCTTTCTGCAAATCAACAGAACTCTTACATCATTCCTAATAACGGTACTGGGTAAGAACCATTTCAATTGATCGCTTTAGTAGGACTTGGGCCGAATGTGTGATTCGAAATATAAGTTAATTTCTTTGTAGGAACTGGATTGTGGATAACAACAGTCCAAATCCCCTCATAATTAAAAAACCTTGGTTGACTACATTTTACTTGAGAACAAAATTAGGCAAATTCAATTGGTCACAGTAGCTCAGTTTTTGTAAGGCTACATAGCATCTACATAAGCCTTTCATGACAAGTGACACACCCAAAGAAACATTTACAAGTTTTACTAAGATCAGCAGACACGGATCACACAGATTTTTTCTAAGAACCAAACGAATAGCTTTTCATGGGATCCCACGCACATGCGCACATTATCACATTTTTGTGCTTTTTTGACGTCCAGGTCTCGTCTGCCACACCCCCTCTTACACTCGTGCTGTGTTGCTAAGCACCCTGCAGAGGATAAACCCTGCAGAGAATGAGGGAGCACAGCAGGACTGGCTCCAATGAGCCCATGTCAACTAGAGTTAGTGAACTAATGTGTGTTTTTGTGTGTAATTTGTGTGGTTGAGCCCGTCTTGCCAGTCCTCCTCCAGAGTGTTAGCTGCCGGAGTATCGTGAGGGCGACTCAAGAGCTCTGGATGCAGTACTGGGGTTGTTGGTTGTTATTACATTATCACTCTCACCACGGTATTTACATTCTAGCGCTGTAAACTGTACAGTAGGGGTGTGTGTTTATCTCCACCATATCTTCAAGGTTAATGAGTTTAAAATTAAATTGAAGTGTTTTGGGAGCATGTTTGGGGCATATTTAGAGTTTACACTAAATATTTTTTACCAAAATACAACAATACGTAGTGCAGAAAACCCAGGGCTTGCGTGTCATGCAGCAGCCACACGTCCAGCCAACAAATGGTTCGGCCTCTCTGGTTAACACTGGAAATACAGGAGAGATAGAGAGGGCAATATCAAAGCCTACTAAGCTCAAACTGAGAGGGCAGCTTCTACCCTACTCCTAGAGGAGGGCAGTGGAGCCTTCCCAGTTCGTAAAGCCAGTAGGCATGGGCGTAAATTCCGGGGGAGACAGGGGCACATGTCTACCCCCATTTGAGGGATGCCCCCCCCAAAAAAAATTATTTAAAAATCAAACTCTCTACAGTGAAAAATATATGTATGTATACCTGAAATAATTGTATAAGTAGAAAAAAAAAACAAAAGGAAAAAATGTATTTAGAAACTGTTGAGTTCCCCCTCCCCTTCCTTCCCAGTTTGTCTTACCTACTCTACACACATGAGCCAGATGTGTGTCTCAATTAATGTGTAACTTCAAATAAAGTGATTCTCTTTATTGTAGTTTATGCGGACGCATTCATAAATTAGTTGTGGCAAAAATGCTGATTACCGATGTACTTTTCCATGAATCTGCTATATTAGCGATTAAAATATTACTTACTTAACGTTAGCTTGTTTACAATAGATTGTTGCATAATGCACTGCAACTAACATGCCATGCATTGTTTTATTTGTGACGACTTGGCATAATGTTATTCAATCAGTTTCAAATTCTGTTCTTAAGTGTCTTTATTAATTTAAAATAATTTTAAAACCTTTTTTAATTCCTTGTCTTATTTATAAGTACAATTTGGCTGTATTATTTGAGTCCCCTTCAAAAATTGCTCATGGGAAATATATTTTTTGCCCCCCCCCACACTCTTAAGTGACATTTACGCCCATGCCAGTGGGTGCATAGAACAGGTGGGTCTTGAGGATGAAGTATGAGGGAGATTGCACACCAGACTACTGGATCAGGTTTTAAGGGGAAGACACAGACACACAGACCAATCACATGGACCAAAACATAATCACTGACTGAACGAGTAAGACGAGGCACATGGAAACACAAGGAGGAACTGGTGTCAGTAATCATTAGGGAGAACACAAAGGCAGACATGAAACCAAAACAAACCTACATCTGGAGAGGGGGGCATGTCAGGGAAACCTTAGCTCTGTAGACTGGTGAGTCAGACCACTGGGGGCGTGGTAGAGGTGGCATGGATGTGACAGCCAGTTGTCATAAAGAAAGCCTTGCTGTCTTTGCTACTTTCTTATGACATGTTTTTTATAAGAATCTCTAGGTTTATGTCAGCTAACATTAAATGAAATGGTGCCATTAGGTATTTCACCACACTATTGATAAATCCAACCATTACATTTCTGCAGTAACGAAAGACTTTCGATGCAGGCTTGTGATGATAGTCTGTATCTTTTGTTTGTGTATTTGTATTTAATTCAGCAAAGTTGGACAAGAGTGGCCAGGACATGGAGCATCTGGATTTTAAGATAGTGGTGGAGCCCAAAGACAGCCAGTCCTTCACAGTCATCTTGGTGGCCTCCTCACGGCAAGAGAAGTCAGCCTGGACCAGTGACATCAGCCAGGCATGTCCACTCGCATCACCTCCCGCTCAGTCATCCACACAGCCTTGAGGGGCAGTGTGCCCTACCCCCACATTTTCCATTTGCCTCCTGTGGTTCAAAATCTGTGTTCATAATCTTTTCTCTTTCTCTCCCCCACAGTGCATAGACAACATTCGCTGTAATGGGCTCATGATGAATGCCTTTGAGGAAAACTCAAAAGTCACTGTACCACAGATGATCAAGTAAGAGTCTCTTTATGATGCATTTATAACGAAACTCAATGTGCCAGATAAAATCTTCATGTCCACTCCATACAGTCCATATATGAAACTGAAGCTACAAAGACAGCCTGCTTTGTCTTGCACCAGTTTAGTTCTGCCAATTCATGCTGAAGTTAGGGCTGTTTCAACCTAGACTGCTTTTTCAACGAAACAGAAATCAGAAAACTTTATTTATCCTGGAGGAAACTGTGGATTTAGAACATATGCTGCCTTGCAAAGTCAAGATTCAGGATTCATTATTTGTGAAATATACAAGAACAACGTGTAGTGAATGAGCCCCAAGTCAATCTGTATGACAACTGTATGTCAAATAATTGAATTAAAGAGAAATTTGAAAGAGGTAATAAAATATACAAGTCTCTGATGAATGTAGTTTCTCTGATCCTGCACATAAATGTCCTGCAGGGACAGTTGAACAGATCTAGTGCAGAATGTTCCTTAATCTCCTGTAGAGAGCTGATCCAGGAGTTGACGAGTTACTTCCTCGGCCGTCTAAGGTGGTAAAGAAAACTTGAAAATGTTTGGTCAGTGTCAGATATCTGATGTGATTATGTAGATATCTGAAGCTGCTCAACCCTTCCTATACATTGTTAAATTGAGGCTGAGGGCTGGTGTAGGACTGCTGTTGTCTCCTGCTGAAGTTCAGAACCAGCTCCTTGGTTTCGCCGACATTGAGTTTGGAGGCAGTTCTCTTGACACCATGATGTCAGGCTCTTCACCTCCTCCATGTTTGCTGTCTCATTTTTGTTGGACGTGAATCTCAGCACTGCAGTGTTTTAAGCTATTTTTATGATGGATTTGTAGTTGTAATTTAGGTGGAGCTGTATGTGGCCAGGCAGTCATGGGACTCTTGACTCGCTGACGCCTGAATGAACGAATCGCTCAGTGAACTTCACTCTCCTGCATAATTTTCCTCCGAGGGATACACTACCATTGTTCTCAGTTGTTTTAAGTTTCCAGATAAACAAACTTAAAACAAATCTGTTTGGCAAATTGATTCTAGTGATTCAGTACATCTGCCCTGCCCATCACTATTGTGGGGTGACTGTGAGGAAGCTAAAAATCCGCTGTTCAGTCCAATGTTCCATAGTTGGTGAACAGTCTATAGGTGTCAATCTGTACTGTAATTTGTAATATCTGATGGCTCTTGTGTGTTCTGTGCACAGGTCTGATGCCAGTCTCTACTGTGACGATGTGGACATCCGGTTCAGTAAGATGATGAACTCGTGCAAAGTGTTGCAGATACGCTATGCCAGCGTGGAACGGCTACTGGAACGCCTGACTGATCTGCGGTTCCTCTCCATCGACTTCCTCAACACCTTCTTGCACTCCTACCGTGTCTTTACCACTGCTGACGTTGTGCTCGACAAGCTCATCGCCATCTATAAGAGGCCCATAAGCGCCATCCCAGCCCGGTGGGTCCGTCTTACTTGCTTAACCATATTTTCTTGATTTACATGTTAACATGTTGTATTCTGCAAACCAGTAAAGCTTCCATTCTTATCAGTGAGATGATGTACTCTTTTTTTTTAGCCTGCCACCCTGAGACCAACCATAAGCTAAAGCAGGAAGTCTGAGAAATGCTCTCAAATATGGTTCAATGGCAAATTTTTTTGTGGGAGTTACATGCCAAGAGAAGCGCAGTGTTGTGATTTGGTGAAACAAATGCCTGAAATATAATATTTTTTTAATAGTGTAAACCCATAGGAAATGAACTTTCAGATAGTCCTGCTTAGAGGAGAGGAGACTTTGAGGCTCTATACAGTGACCAAGCCTTATGAAACCTCATATCCTCCTGGCATGTCATTTCTCCTGAGTCCTCTGTTGGGGACAGGATTATGGTCATTTTATTTTAAATGGAATTTGACAAACCAAATTAAATCCTACTGTACTGCCTAGGAGACATCTGGGGCGTTCTAATGATGTCACTACAACGGGGGTGGGGCTTACTGAGCACATGTACTGCCTTTTCAAAATGCCCGACATTGCACCAGCCACATTTTATTAGGAGACATGTGTTAATTATTTCATAGAAAATATGTCTGTGCCGTCAAAAATCAAACTGTATCTTTTTTGATAGTTAATTTTAATAAGAGTTCAAACATGTGCGGTAAATGTAACCCATTGAAACACAACTTGTTTACAATGTCCTCTGGAGAGGACAGCAGGACTTAGTAACTCTCAAACATTTACATTTACGGCATTTATCAGATGCTTTTATGGCCTAGTGGGTAGGATGCTTGCCTTTGGACCAAAAGGTCATGGGTTCGAATCCTACCTTCAGCACAACCACTGGGTTCCTGAGCAAGACACAAAACCCCACATTGCTACAGGGAGAGACTGCCCCCTGTAGTTAGGGAATGGAAGTCGCTCTGGATAAAAGTGTCTGATAAATGTATTAAATAATGTAAATGTAATGGCAAAACCCGGAAAATGTATGTGTAATTAAGCTAATTGTAACAAAATTACGTTTAAACCTGTGACAGTGAGCTACATGTATGTAGAGGGTTGTATGAAGCATTTGATTCAGAGTTATGGTTATGGTTACTTTGGTAATTGTTCGACTGATTCAAAGTCAGCACTCCCCATAATGAAGTATTAACCCATAGTTCTAATTAAATGCCAATGATTGGTATTCACCCATTAATTTTGTTACTATTAGCTTCATTACACATACACATTTTCCTTCAATAGCATGTCTATTATGCTCCACAGTAACCTCCTTACCCTTTCATAATATATATACTATATATCCTGTGTTCATTTTAAACCTAACCTAAATATCAATCCAAAACTTAAACATAGTACTAACTCCTGATTGTGAATATTTATTTATTAGATTACAATTTTTGTTGTTGTTTCAGTTGGGTTAAGGCGAGTAAATGGAAGTAAATTAATCAGAAAACATATTAATTAAGGCACAGCTTGAGGCTTACAAAAACAAATCCTTTAACTGTAGCGCACATGTAGCATTACTTGTGTAGAGCACATGTAGCATAACTTGTGTAGAGCACATGTAGCGCAACTTGTGTAGAGCACATGTAGTGCAACTTGTGTAGAGCACATGTAGCATAACTCGTGTAGAGCACATGTAGCTTAACTTGTGTAGAGCACATGTAGCTTAACTTGTGTAGAGCACATGTAGCATAACTCGTGTAGAGCATATGTAGCATAACTTGTGTAAAGCATATGTAGCATAACTCGTGTAGAGCATATGTAGCATAACTCGTGTAGAGCATATGTAGCATAACTTGTGTAGAGCACCTGTAGCTTAACTTGTGTAGAGCACATGTAGCTTAACTTGTGTAGAGCACATGTAGCATAACTTGTGTAGAGCACATGTAGCATAACTTGTGTAGAGCACATGTAGCATAACT